>JBCAUA010832189.1:0-14114 GCA_038406235.1 Peronia verruculata
TCTGGCGATATCGTCATTGAGACGTAGCGGGACCCGTCGTCGCCACAGTGGCGATAAAGACATTGAGTGAGTTAAGAAAACCTTGGGATGGGAAATTTGTTTTTCATTTCATGAGTTCGTGTTTTATTGTTTGATGGCACTACTTGCAACTAAGATCAAAATCACCTAGAGAAATAACCTGTGCAGATTTAGAGAGCCTGCTGGTTTCCTACCACTTAGATTACTAGGGAAAAACTATGCAGCAGTATGCATATTTGCCAACCCTACAGAAAAAGTCTGTAGTCTACCGACTTTTTGCTTGAACTACCGACCTACAGAATTTGCATCGTGAACTACCGATTTTCCCTTCCTCCCGATTTAAAAAAAAGCAAAATCTATAACCTGCAGTCCGCTAGGCTCCATTGTCACTGCGGTTTGCGTAAAGGGCGATAACGCTTGTCGCAAGCCTCTGGTCCTGTAGAGTAGAGCTGGGTTGTGCTTGAAAAAATAGGGTCTTGTAACACTTAAGCCTCTCTGGCAGAGAGTGTTGCAAGCATGGCTTGTCTTTGCCATGACATCACAGTTCGTGACTCACAGATCGTCCCGTGGTGCCAAAACGTTGAGGCGAGAGAGAGGACTGCCCTTGCCACCCCCTCTCTTCCCCCAATCGTGTGGCACAGAGTGGCGCACCCTTCCTGCACGAGACGAGACCACCTGGTTGTCTCGCTTGGAGGTGTGCCTGTTTTCTTTTTTTCTTTCTTTTTTTTTTCTTTGTTTTGTTGAATATGAATTATTAGAATGGTTTCTTATGCAGTAGTCTCTGCCTAGGAGTCTGGTCATTGGGAGACAATAAAAATGTAGGCTCTTGAAAAGTTCTGCAATTCCTCTGACCATTGTCCTGACTGTTAGTGTTAGGATTACTTTATCATTTCTGTTAGTTAAAAGTGTTTTTTAAGCGAATAAGAACAACTTTCTCCTTCATGTGTATACTTTGTAATTAGATCTAATGCCTCTTGACCTTCTTGATGTACAAGTATAATTTCACCCATGAAACCCACCATAAAGATTTCAAGTAAGTTTCCATGCAACAGGATCATTCAGGTGTTTAAAATTAGCCTGACTAAACTTAAGAAGGAAAACATTTGACCACTCCGGAAGCTAACGTATTCTTTCTTGGAGCCAATCACAGGCAGTGCCCCACATGTTGTCAAACAAAGAAATGATTATGGCCTAGCCCATGTATAGCCTGATTATGCAGTCATACATCAAGCATCAATTCCCTTCGTCACATCCCTATTCTCTCTACCTCTTCTCCATTTTACTGCACACCTTGCACACTATCAGGGATCCCCATGACTGAAAACAATGAGGGTGTTCAATACCTCCAGCTCCAAATTTTTGGGGGTCATTCTGGAATTTTCAAGGGTGATAAAAATAAAATGTCTTTGCCATGTGAAATGTGGAAACATATGTAATGTTTAAAGCTGTAGGTTTGTTGTTTGTTTTCAATGGGGAACGCCCGCGCTAAGAAACTTACGCTTGGTCTCTGTTTGACGTCGATCATTCACATGAACGAGAAAAACACACTGCAGTTCCGAAAATAATGTTTGTGCTTGAAGCATACTTATGAAAAATTCTGTACGTGGTTTTGTGATTTTTTGTACGTCAAAACGCAGAATTGTATGTGAATCGGGAACCATGACTGTGTCTCTTTCAAGTGGACATTTGACATATAATTACACCATGATAACTTGCATGAGTTCACTTTGACTCAACACCAGGCTCTTGGGTGAATTTTCTATTTGGGAGCGAATTCTTGGAAGGGTAAATTAGGGGGAAAAAATCCACTTAGGCACCTCTCATTTTGAAGAAACATCGTCTTATGCTGTGATTCGATTTCATTTAAAAAAGGAGTTCATGTAGCACAAGTTGTTGGAAATGGGAACAACCCTCTGTCAGATACTCCTTGATAGAAATATTGTCATGTTTATACATCATTCACAACCACAATAAGTAATATGTCACTATTGATAACATTATTTAAATAAGATTTCCTTTGACATTGACAGAAACAATTTGATTCTCACTGTTATTCTTCTTTGATACCCAGCATTTTTACATAGATAGACATAAAGTTATATGATCATATAATGAATGGGAGGGGGGGGGTGGTAAATGAACATTATGAAATCATTCCATTGAAAATGAGATATAGAAATATTTGGTTGCAAGTAAAACGTACATTATACAACTGCATTTTAAATCAGCTCAGATATAATACTATTGTATTATAGATTAATGTAAGCTTTGACAATTTTATCATAAAAATTGAATAGACAGTTAGGCATGATATGTCTGTTTAAAATTAATTATATGAAATAGTTACTGAAATTGACTTCAAGAGATTACTCATTTGTCTATTTGCCATTCTTTTTATGGGCAGGTTTTCGCTTACTACAAGGTCACAGATCTTTTGCAACAGATGCTCCCAAAATCACAACCCATTATACAGTTTACCCAAGGGATAAAGATCCCAGGTGGAAAGGTAAAATGATTGGCTTTATTAATTGTCTTGCAAAGGAAGATATTTTTGTTTCTGTTTTACGAGTTTTCTTTTCATGGCAAGACCTTATATGGCACATAACCAATAATCCTTGAATACTTTCATATTAGACAGCAAGGGCAAAGATAAGATTCAGCATGTTTTGATTTATATCTTTTGGGACTTCAGCATCTGGTAATAGTATGAAATATGATTTTCAATCATTTGTTGAAAGGAAAGTGCTCAGAGTGACTGTGTGCATGCATTTTCATAGTTTATGCAAATGACATCAGCAATGAGATATAGCTGCATAATATGATGAATATCACAAAATAGACTCTTTATAAATAAAGATAAGCATAAGCTGCTAATTTGATTTGTAAAGTTTACCAACAGATGACCTTGCATAGGAAGTGTCAATGCTCATGAGGCAGTCATGATGTCTTTGTACTTTTTGCCAGAAAAGAAGGCCTGTGACTATCACTATGAGATATTTCTCATGCGAAAATGCAATAAGTAAGAATCTGCATTCCTTTTTGTGAAGATTGAATTCTTTATCTGTTCTGTTTTGTTTGCAACAGATGTTAACATGGAAAGATATGGTGATGATGCAGATGTCGTCATTGTTGGTGCAGGACCTGCAGGACTCGCTGCAGCTATCAGGCTCAAACAGCTTGCAAATGAAAATGAGAAGGAACTGAGAGTATGTGTTTTGGAAAAAGCAGCGGAAATAGGTGGGCTGATTTGTAGGTTGCTGTGATGCAATGCTTCACAGATTCTCTTCCTCCTCATATTATGCTATCAAGTGACAATAATCTTCCAAAAGAGTATAGGAGAAATAAAAATATGAAAGCATTTTATATTAATTTGTAGGTTTTCATGCACCATATTTTAGTAAGGCAGTTATGATTTTAAACTAGTGGGAAAGACAGTGTAACATAACTAATAATGTCATTAGAAAACTGGTCATAACAAGCAGATTAATCATTTAATGCTTAGCTTGAATGCTCTTACTTTTAGTTTTTTATCACTGATATCACAATATAAATCAATACTTGCTGATCTTATTCATTAAATATTTTCATGAAAAATGAAACTTTATTTACTGCAGATGCTCGCTAATGGTTTTACCTTCAACAGAGTTTATTACCACTGCTATCACATTTCATCAAATTTGAATATTTGTTCTAGTGTTTTATCTCTCCTGATTTTGATAATTTCCAGGTGGAAAGTAACTGTATTATTGTGATCAAGAGCAATCTAACAGGGCTGAAAGTCATAGAAACATTGTCATTTGCTGAGATGAGGTATATTTATGTGAAACACAGGCATTTAAAGGAAACCTGATTCAAAATCTATGACTTACAGAGTTTGGTCTCCTGCAAAAAGAGGGTTACAAGATGTAGGTGTTACAAGATTTTGACATTTTTTATCCCTGCCCATCACACTTCAAAGTAATGAACAGCTTAACGAATGGACTTTCTTTGTTATCCACAGGAGGACACACATTGTCTGGAGCCTGTTTGCAACCAACAGCTTTAAATGAGTTGTTTCCTAACTGGAAAGAGATGGATGTAAGGACCAGTTGCTCTTTGGTGATGTTTGAAAACATTACAAATATGTAGTGTTTATTATATGGAATGATTCAATGGTATTTGATCTTTTTGTGACATGGAGAATTAAGCCGTTGAACCCTTCAGCCCCGTACACCGAGCAGATTTTCCGATGTCAAATTCCTCACAGCCTGTTACACCTGACTGACACACTTATCCACTACAGTCACAAATAGATCTAAGGGCCCTACCGCACTACGACAGTGCCATCCTGGTACATACAGCACCGTCGTGGTATGCTTCTTCATACATTGCATTTTGAAGATGGATGAAATAAAGGTTGCATGTGCTTGTGCTTTGTTGCTTTGCATTAGAAAAAAGAAACCAGCAATCGGTGCATCCTCTAATGACCCAAAGATTACTCGAGGGTCAGTTTCATAGGCTTTATGGTGATCTCCGATGTTACCAGATTGATCTACCATCCCAGAGCGATTGCCTCACATAACTGCTGTCCATGTTTTGGCTTGGGGGGGGGGATGGTATTTGCCGATTTTACACACTTTGAACTCTTCTCATACCAGAAAAACAATGGATGGGGCCAGAAACATATGTTTTATGCCCCAAAACGGCACCAACACGGTACCACTAAATGACTGTATAGAGAGATTTTTAATGCCTACGGCTTTTTTATCTCTCAACCAATTGCCTTCAGATCTGGAACATACATCCTCCATAGCATGTGCTTCAAAAATTTACATCCGCCCATATACATATTTCAAAAATGTATAAAAAAATGTTCCATGGGATATGAACAAGAAACAAAAAAATGCCTTTTGTCTTTAGGTAGGGTCATAATATTCACATGCTAAGTTTTGCACTATTCTATTTAATGCTCTAGAAGCTTTAGGCTTTTAAGAATAGCTAATTTTCAAAACATAAAATCCAATATGGCAGCGTTATCATGGCAACCGGATGCAAAACAAAAATTTTTTTCCACACTTTTCCCCTAATTTGGGCACGCTGAATCTGAATTTGAAGCTTAAAAATCCCTAGTTCAAGCATTCAAAAAAATCACTCTCATATGTTTCAAACTTGGGATGGTTCTGTCCTGGGACAGGACTGTTGTAGTGCGGAAGAGGCCTAATACATCACTTTGGAATAAGGGCATTTAGAACTACAGTGATTACAAATGTCTGTGCCCATGATTGCATTTGAGGCTTCTGTTTGCAAAAGATATAGCATATCAAATGAGAAATGTGCATTGTCAGCCCAGAAGGCCATGGACAGAGGTTTTTCAGGCAATGGTGACCAGGGCTCAAAGGATTAAACACACAATTAAACAAAAAAATGCAGTTGACCATTATTATGTGACTCAAGTCCATCGGATCAGTTTCCATTCATGAATGTGTATCTCAGATTAATAAATTTTGTTCTCTAGAAATTTGAAAAACATAAAATTCATTTGACTCCACATAAATACTAAGTGACTTGAGCCAGCTTTATCTGATGAAGTGGTTTTCGGTATAGGGTAACAGAGAAAATAAAATTAATGTTTGAATTGGCATCATGTATCATTCCACTCAACTTGTAAAAAAAAAAAAAAAAGATTACCATGTAGCATGTTGACATGTTACTCATGTCATTGTTTGATTAACTTTGATCCCGGGATAAATTCATTTATTTTTCTCCTGAATCTTCTCACTTCTTTCACCAGGCACCTGTGAAACAGGAGGTCACATCAGACAAGTTTTACTATTTAACACAATCGTCGAGAATCCCTGTTCCTATTCTGCCAGGTGAATCTCAGCACTTTGTGATTTATAATGATCTAACTTGATTTAAAAGTACTGAGAATCCATAAGCATATTGCTCATATGATCCAACACAAGAATAAGGACAACTGTGATTTTTTAAGCAATAATGGTATAAATTTAGATCGTGATGATGTGTTTGCAAAAAAAAAATTGACTAGTTTGTGTCTTATTGTTCACCAGTATTTCACTCACAGTTCTGTGCCTTGGACATGGCTAATGCTAAGACATAAAAACCTTGTTTCTGTCCATGTAGAAAATTTCTCATTGATGCCAAAAAACTATTTATTTTAAGATATGACCAATGGGTTTGTTCATTGTCTCTCCTGAAATACTCTAAAGGGCACACACAGACCCACACCTGAAGAGACTGAGGTGTTTTGATCATGGAAGTTAATGAACAGAAGGATAGCAGAAAATGTTCTGTCTGTCTTCTTTTACACCCTGTTTTTGATACAATAAAATTATCAAAGCATAAGTTTCTACTCTCAATTTCATATATTTCAGGGATGCCCATTCACAATCATGGCAATTATGTGATACGACTGGGCAACTTTGTGAGGTGGTTGGGGGAGCAGGCAGAGAATCTTGGGGTTGAAGTCTACCCAGGCTATGCTGCAAGTGAGGTAAGTGTTGAATAATGGCAAAACATGTGAATGGCATGTCTTGGGAGTGAATCTGACATTCAGACAAGCTCTTTTTATAGAACTGTTTCAGCCATTTGTGTTAGTACCCTTTGTCAGGCCACAGGCATAGTATGGCTGCGTATCTTATGCTGCTTGGTGTGCAGTGCAAAAATGAATGTAATTTATATTACCCCCTTTGTGATCTTTATCAGATTTATAGACTAGCTACACCACGTTCTCCCATTTCTAGCTACACCACGTTCTCTTATTTCTGTGTATATGCTGTGTATGTGTTTTCCTGTTTATTTTTAGATGCAGTAGTTAGTGTGTAGTATCTAACCACACTTGCAAATGAAACTATTTTACAAACCTGAAATCAGATTATCATAATGTCTACCTAGACACCTCTGATTGTAAGACTTGTGTGCTTCAGTGGAAGTGTATTTAGCCCAGCAGTGACAACCTGCTGAACAAAATACAATCCAACACCCTGTCTTTCCAGACATTGACATACATCTGGTGGGACAGGGGGAGGACACTATAACCATTTCTTTGGTCAGCTTCCCTTTGCACAACCATGTTTTTCTTGCAATGTTGTTTTAGCCTTGCAGCGCTGTACAGCTAAAGACATGCAAACTCACTATAATTGTGGCCTAGTGTAGGTAATAAGTGGGGGTTGCACTGACCTTGGTATAGATGTTTGGACTCAATCTGATAAGGTGTGACTGCTGGGCAAGCAATGGGCAGCCCTTTAAAAGCAATGGAAAAAGAGAGATATCTAGATTAGTTTTGGGGACCAAGATCATGAGTCAAAATGTAGGCCCTATTTAAGTATTTAGGAAGATGTCATTTGACAAGAGGTGAAAGTTTATTCAGAGGTGAAAAGTTTCATTCTTGAAATAAAGTTTATAATTGATAGTTTAAAAAATGCAATTGATTTTCACCTTTATCATAATGACCGTGATTCTTACTACTAATATTTCCATAATTTTAGGGGGGGGGGCATGTGTCCTATAATTTTTTCATTATTTTTTTTTCTCTTAAAAAATCCTGCATTTTCTGAGTATAAAAATGATACTAAAAGTGGATATGTCCAATGTGTTTGACCAATGATAATTCAACTGTTAGCCTCGTCTACTATTAACCAGGATTTGCCTCCCTCTGGCTGCTATATGCAGTGATAGATCATCACTATTCAAAAATGCATAAAACACTATATTATTACCTGTTCTAGCAACATGTTGAGCTGCAACGTTAGGGATGGACACTGGATGACCAGTCTGAGCTATAAAACTGCTAATCACACAGATTGTCAGTGTAAACTTTCACATTGCGTTCTAAAATGAAACTGAAAATAGTAAAATTTTTAGAAAAGATATGCCCAGTAAGCCAGGAAATGGCAGCAAAAAACACAGGAGTCATGAAGAGGGGGCTAGTATGTGATAAAGTGCTGTTTTGAGGCTAGGAGAAAATAAAAATAAACCCAATAACAACTTTTCTCTGAAGATAAACTTCAGATGTGTTTCTCTCAAAACCGTTTTTTTTTTTTTTTTTGGTCACTATTTTGCTCTTTACTTTGTTTTTTTTTGAGCTGATTCTAACCACACTTGCACACATCATTTTCAGAAGACCAAAAAAAAAAAATGTACAAATATATCCTGCCCTTTCAGTTGATAAGTTAGAGAAAGATATGTTTTTTTGGATTAAAAAAAAATGGTGCAGTCTGAAATTTCACTACATGATATTTTTAAAAAATTCCAGGAAATGATATTTTGCATAAGAAGAGCTTTAAATTCATAACTTTTTAGATATCATATCAAACAACATGTTAACCATTTCATCAAGTTCCTTTAAAATTTGGCAGGCTAGATAAATTTTAACGTTAAACATTTTAGACCCCAAGATCCAAGATGGTGATGTTTGCCATGGCAACCATTTGAAGAATTTGATTTTTGAAAAAATTGTGTTCCTGTAATTTAAACATGCTGAATTTAATGACAAAAGTTAAAATAGTTTATCTTTAGTAGTATAAAAAAAATCACCTTCAGGATGCTGCTCTCCCCCCCCCCGTACCCATGTGCATAATTAGTTCCTAGTTACTAAATGCAATACTTTATATATATTGTAACATTTGCATTGATCCTACACTCTGTCTTTCACAGGTGCTGTACCATGATGATGGCAGTGTGAAAGGTATTGCCACAAATGATGTGGGTATTGCCAAAGATGGATCTCCCAAAGTAAGTAATCACCATATGTACGTGCAGTGAAACAATTTGAAGAGATGAATTCTTTTTATATTTTGTGATAATGCCAGTGCATTTTGAGAAGTCAATGATTCGTATATCAACTAGGGATATCAAATTTCCTGAATAATATTACCTGTACTGTAGTACTGGTTTAGGAACTGAGTTAAAGAGAGCAGTGCTTACAGAATATCTTAGGCACCGGTAGCATAACTATAGCGAAGGTCAGTGGCACATAGATGGGAGAGTCTCAAACATAAATATAGAGAAAGCCAATGGCACATTAATGGCAGAGTCTAAGGACAGAATTAGTTATAATTAAACTTCATTCAAATTTTATTTTTATTTGACTTTTTTGAAAAGAAAGTGTTATTTCAGACTCAAAATACTGTAATAATTGCATTTTTTAAATTTCAGGACACTTTTGAAAGAGGCATGGAATTCAATGCCAAGGTCACAATGTTTGGGGAGGGTTGTCATGGTCATCTGAGTAAGACTTTATTTAAAAAGTTTGATCTGCGAACAAATTGTGAGCCCCAGACATATGGCATAGGAGTGAAAGAATTATGGGAAGTGGATCCTGCCCTACATGAGCCTGGACGTGTGGAGCACACAATTGGCTGGCCATTTGTAAGTATACACTGATCTTGCATATAAAAGAGTGCATTGAGAGAATCATCTCTGGTCAAAAACTGATGGGTCATTTATTTGTTGTCCTTTCAGGTAGTCCCTATATAGAAAGCCAGAGGTTTATTGTTAAATTTTATTACAAAGAATATAATGATTATCTTTGGTATTTTATTTTTTTTGGTTTAACACAAGTGGCTGAAAGTTATTTTTTTTTATAAATATTTCAGCAAGTTCCTGTCTTGGAAAGGATTTCTATAGTACCTATGGAAACAATTTAATTAATACAAAGTTCGTTCTATCAATGATATTATTTTATTTTGGAGACCAATAAGAAACAAAACAAAACAGATTTTTTAATGGATTACAATGGCTGAAGTGACAATGGTACTGAGAGCCAGTGCCATCTCTGACAAGAAGAAGGAAGTAAACGGCAACAAAAGTCAAAAACAAAATTGGAGTTACATGCATTATTGAAGAGCTTACTAGATTACATTACAAATTGTATGTGGTGATCCCCAAAATAAATAAGGCATGGCCAAGGAAATGGAAGTGTATTTGCATCAGTGTGATGTATCAAATAGCTTCTTTGTTGAAATCTTGACTCAGCATATGTTCTAACATGATTATATGCAAGACCTAAGTAATTGATTTGTTACAATGGATATTCTTTTCTTTTGACTCATCATCAGTCGAAGAATGTCTATGCTGGTTCATTCCTTTACCATCTAGGCCATGAAGAAGCACCTCTTGTTGCAGTGGGAATAGTGGTAAGTCATTATGCAAAGTTTCTACCTGAGATACTTGAGATTAAGTTATTTTCCACAGGAAATCTCTGTTTAATAAATGATCTTAATATATTTGCTTGTTGAGGATAATTTTAAGGAAAGAATAAATGAGCTTTATCAAGTTTTATCAGTTTAATTTTTTTTTTTTTTTTTTTTGAGATTTGAAAGTGTTTAAGAAAGAAACTCTCTTTTAAGGTTTTCTGTGGAAAGCTCAATAAGTTCACTTCAGTCAAAGTTAGTATCATTTTCAGGCAATTTTTAAAGCTAATATGTCTTTTTGTACTAACAAAGTTGCATACTTCAAATGACAGATAGGTTTGGACTATGACAACCCTTACATAAGTCCTTTTCAAGAGCTTCAGAGATTCAAAACCCACCCATCCCAGAGGAAACTCTTTGAAAATGGAAAGAGGATAGGGTATGGTGCCAGAGCCTTAAATGAGGGTGGTTTTCAGGTGAGGGTTGTATTGTTTATATTCAACTATATTAAATCAAATTTCTGATGTGCTGTGTAATCAATATGTCCCATTTGTTGATTCTGTACATATCTCATCTCTCATGTAAGTTTGGTGACTGGAAAATAGGGGGGGGGGGGTTCTAGATGATAGGTAATATTGACCCTTTGGTATTATTGCATAGATTGACTGTCACCTCCCTGTAAGAGAAATATTGTGTGGTTTGTTCACTGTATCAGTGAGAGAGAGATGGATGGGGCAAAAATGAGACTTCTGTAGAATGTGTGATCATTGTTCCTGTTTAACCCTAAAAGTGTAGGCAGAAATCACTAGAGTGCTAATGGTTCAAGAGTGAAATTTATTCATGCTCAAAAAAAAAAAAGTACCAGTATGGTGTTAAGTGGTAAAACAAGATTAGTATTGTGTCACCATATGTTATGTGGAAAGCGATTTAAATTAAAAAAAAAAAAAAAAATTGATGTGGATCAAGCCCTTGGAGACAGTTAATCAGGTTAGGTAAACAAATTTCATTTCTTTGATTCTCTCAGAGTATTCCGAAGCTCACTTTCCCTGGTGGCTGTATGATGGGATGTAGTGCAGGCTTTCTCAATGTGCCCAAAGTCAAAGGGATTCACAATGCCATGAAGAGTGGCATGCTAGCTGCTGAGTCTGTCTATGAAGTTATCACAGATGAAAATAAGGCAGCCAGTTCAAAAACAAAAGGTAACCTTAATTTTACTGTGTCATATTAAATAAAAGCAAAAAAAACCAAAACAAAACAACTCAACATTAGTTTTTCCCAGTTATTTGCCATGCGCATAAATATTTTAACCTTGCTGGTTTACAGTCAATAATTGAAAATGCAGTGTATTTAAAGGTAAGGACTCACTGAGCTCTCACATGAAATGCAAGGTAAAAACTTTCTGCCAGTGAAACAGTTCAGTAAACTTCCATTTCAACATGTTGAAAACATGCAACTTGCTTGGGCAGCTCTTTGGAATAGGTGCAGTTGAAAGAATGACATTGGGCAGTTTACTACAGAGTTACTTAAACTAGACAATTTATCAATAAGCCGTGTTATGATTAAAGAAGTAGATTCAAAGTGTAAGACATTGCCGCTAAAACCTATTGTTAAATTTTTTAAATTAGAAAATGGATATTATGTCATTTTTCATCTTTTTCAGTAATTATTGGCACAAATTTCATAAAAAATGTTATTAAAATGAAAACTGCTGGGCATTCAATTTTTGATTATTCAATACTTAGACTTTTAACCATGAAGGGAGGGAATTGATGTAGAAGTGATTCCAGTTCTTTCTAAACAAAAATAAAAAAAAAAAAATAATAAGTACTGGGAACTTGGCAGATATGATAAGGGCCCAGCGGGAGAGAAAAAGGGAATGCAATGCAGTAAGTGCTGTATGCATTGAGGTTAGATTACTACCCTGAAGTTTTTTTGTTTCCAAGCACCTGCAATAAATTCAGCATCACTTCGACGTCGAGGATGCCTGTTCTTATTCCACCATTCCTGTGTGCGTGTCATCTGTGTTCACCGCCGCCTGATTACCACTTACAATGTCACAATTAACACCCATTCACATTCAAAGCTCGTGACAGAGAGGATATATTTTACTCTATTGTTACTTGTTTTACAGGTCTTGATCCTGTGACATATGAAGATAAGATAAGGAACAGCTGGGTATGGAAAGAACTGAAGTCTGTCAGGAATGTACGCCCTTCATTCCACACATCGCTAGGCTTGTATGGTGGTGTGGCCTACACTGGGCTCATACATTACATCCTGAGGGGCAAAGAGCCATTTACATTATCTCACGGTGGTAAGTTGCTGCTCATACAGTGAAGTGTCTTAATGAGCACAGGTAGTATGAGTTTCCTTTACAGCGCTTTAGAGCACAGCTCATTCGTTCTAAGAGAAAGTAGTCAGACGAATGTTATTTAATATCTTCCTGAAACAAAGTTTATTTTTCAGAGTTTGATATTCTCAGTGATTTTTTTTTTTTTTTTAAGTATATTTTGGCTTTCAAGTGCCATTCCTTGTCTCTTTTGTTCTGTTTTGTTCTTTTCCCTTTGAGAATGAAAAATTAGTGAAATAATTCCCTTTTTTTTTTTTGTACAAATAAACAAGAACTTGTATTTTCAACACTCGTTGTCATTTGACTATGTTTCTATTGATTGGTTAAAGTAAAGTTCAGTAATACTTTTTTCTTGATATGTCATTTCATATTCAGGTGCCGATCATGCAAAACTAAAGCCAGCTGCACAGTGTAAACCAATTGAATACCCCAGGCCTGATGGGAAGCTGACTTTTGATCTTCTATCATCTGTAGCCCTGACAGGCACCAATCATGATCATGATGAACCTGCACATCTCACACTGCTGGATGATAATGTACCCATGGCAACAAATTACGCCATCTATGATGGGCCTGAGCAGAGATTTTGTCCAGCTGGTATGATTAAGTCTGAAGTTACTGAATAATTTCTCCAGTCACCATTATAAAGAATGCCTTTGTCTTAATTTTGAAATGGCTGTGAATGGGAGGATAAATTTTGCTGCATATGTTACTAATTTTCATGTCAAGATCCTGTGACATATGAAGATGGATGAGGAAATGTCATTGACCTTGAATTCCAAAATTTTTATGACTGTTTGTCAAAGTAAAATTGTTATCTTCTACTTATGGTGAGCTCTTTTTGATAGCCTTTTGAGACCTGCAGTTGTTGAAAAGTGTATATGCCATCAATTTTAAAATAAATTTTTTGTGGTAGTATTTGTGCAAAGAACTTTTACTTTATTGGCTTATAATTATATGTATAAAAATGGAGAAAATTGAAATATTATGCATGCCTTGTAAAATGTTTCATTTAATTTGGATATGAACAGTCAGATTTGAATCTTTTTTTAAGGGAAGCAGCAAAACCTGAGAGAAGGCTGTCACACAAAATTTTTTGCAGATAGTTAACGGCACTTCTGTTTTTTTTTTTTTTTTAGTACAAGTGTTTGATAACTGCTGATTTTTACCAAACAGGTGTCTATGAATATGTGGAGAAAGAAGACGGATCCGGACATCGCCTACAGATCAATGCTCAGAACTGCATCCATTGCAAGACTTGTGATATCAAAGATCCCACCCAGAACATTAACTGGGTGTGTCCTCAAGGAGGAGAGGGCCCTGCCTACAATGGAATGTAAACCACCTTGGTTGAAGATCGTACCATTTTTCACATTCATGGTTCTCGGACGAGTCTTTGTAGGTGGCCAAATTATTAGAATTGCCACTAGAGACCTTAGACCTCATTAAAGTGAAAGGAGGGTAGAGTAAATCGCTCTTCTGAAATTTTAAAGAATGTTTACAGTGATTAGTGAGAAAACTTGGCATTCTCTGAGAACATATGACCCATTGCCAAATAAGAGAAAATCCTATATGTCATGTGATCGAAGTAAGAAAAATAACACTTTGCAGAT
>JBCAUA010832200.1:0-28617 GCA_038406235.1 Peronia verruculata
ATGACAAATAGGATCGACTCATCCGTAGTTCGACTCACCCGTATGTCACTAAAGACCACAATACAAAACTAAAAGTATGCACTACTAACATGTACTTCTTTAGAATGACGCATCGTTGGACATTACAATGGTTAGTTCCCCTTACGCATTCTTTCATCTACCATCAATTCAAATTTGATCTCTTCCATTCATTTTCAGTGAGATCAACTTAGCTTTTGATTGGGTATAATGTATCTTGGATATCATTATCGACACCCGAGGTCATCGGCCGTTTAAGTTTCACTGTCATGTAAACTATGTCCACCGCTCTCAACCCTGCTTCCTGTGCATCCAAGTTCAACTCAATACGATCGCCGCCGCACGCAGCTTTGTCAGCCTCCAACACTCCTCCCACCTCTTGTTGCTATGCAATACTTAAATTACCTCTATACTAGGCCTTTTTCAACACGATAAACATTACATGCGATGAATTTATCTGTGGGCGAGGCGAGGAGGATGCAGTAGATCTACCCAATGGTTCTCATTTTTACTTTTACCGCAACAGCTTAGTGAAGAAGTGTCTAGGTCTAATCGCCGAAATCCCAAGTAAAAATAAGAGGGGGGAGGGGGGGATGTTGTTCTAACAACTCCTTGCCAACCGCTAGTCTGGCGAGCAAGTTCCCTGCGATGAGAAGAACAACGGCCGACTCCCGGGGTTTTGTCGGGGTAACGTCCACGTGAGAACCGCAGTGAGGCCGGAGAATTTCCCACATTAAAGACGCTTGCCGACACTACGTTTCCTACCCCCCTTACGCGAATTTGTATGACACTTTCGCAGCCAGGATGGGGCGGGCGGTGTAAAAATGAAACATCCGTGGCTAGATGTGGAAGATTGTGGATGAGGTGTGAAAAGGAGGTGGAGACAGGGGCAGGTCGGCCCCTGCTCATAGTCTGAGGGGGGGTTTAGTCCTGTCTAGTGAATCAGTTTGACAGTTCAAATTAGTCTATAGTCGTGCTGTCGTTTGATGGGAGGAGCATAATTGTGTTGAGATGAAGTGCCGCGCAAGCTGAGATTTGTTACATCGACTCAAGCATTGCTTTTTCCTTTGATCATACATGTATAAGGGCGGGGACAGGAGAAAAAGATCGACTCATTAGTGAATACGGGTGAGTCGACGTCAATTCATCAGTATGATTTTTAGTAAAGTAAAGAAGCGCCGGGACCCGTTCCATGAAAAAAGATCGACTCGCTTGAAAGTCGACTCATGAGGGTTCGACTCAGGAGTAGTTGACTGTATGTGGCAAGATGGTACTTTTTCTAATTTTTCTTGTGCTTTGATAACATTTACTCAAAAAGTGAACAAAATATTGCAAATCCGATACTAGTCATTATTATACACATGCAGGAAGATTCAAGCCAAATTTCAAGTAAATCTTTTTGTAAATAAAAAAGCCTTAGGGAAAAGTGTGTTCAAAAAGTAGGTTTCGAGATAATCATGTCTAAAGTTTTGACATACCAAATAACATTAACATACAGTACTGTATAGCAAGAAAGCTCTTGGCCTGTATTGCCTTGAGACAGGACTACAGATTTACCATGAGACCAGCTTGTTTCAACAGAGTTTTTGTACCTTGTAAAAATTCTAATAGACCATATCCACATCATAAAATCTCAAGAAAAGCCACAATAGGCTTATGGACTCAAAAACTGCTGGATGGATCCATCTGAAATCTGGCACATAACATTGTTGCATATGGATCTGTGTTTCTATGTACACAAAACTGAAAAAAGCTTATTATCTTTGACGTTATTCTAAAAATGTGATAACAATTGAATAATAGACTCGCAAGGTTGCTTGATCTGGATTGTGCATTCAATGGTATGACGTGTTCAAAATATGTTCTTTGAGTAACGGTCAGTTTAAACAACCAAAATAATGTCAAGGTCCGCAGGCTTGCTATGTAAACTGTAGACTGTACTACAGTGGAGTCCACCTAAGATAAACTGTCTGGGGCCCAATCAAAAAGTTTATCTTATCCAAGGTTTATCTTATCCAAGTTTATATTAACCGGAGGTTTATCTTAAGCCAGGTTAATTTTAAGCAGACTCCACTGTATATATCTGTAATAAAACCCAAAATAGGCTTATGAACTCGAAAACTGCTCAGTGGATACATATGAAACTTGGCACACATTGTTACATCTAGATCTGTGTTTCTGTGTTCATAAACCCCCCAAACAGCTAATATTTTTGACCTTATTCTAGAAATGTGATAATAATTGAATAATAAACTCGCAAGGCTGCCTGATCTGAATTGTGTGTTTGATGGTATGATGTGTTCAAAACACATTTTCATTGAGGGTTGTGTTGTGTTGGGGTTTAATGATACATCAGCATGATTATGGCTATATTGTGTCAAATAAGGTATGACACATTTACATGTCAAGAAGAAGAGAGGAAAGCAAGGGACAGAAGAGCAAGGAAAGAGAGAGAGAGTAAAGATGTCCCCCCTGGAATGTCGAGGATGGCACTCCATGGGAGACCTGCCACCAATGGCAGGCTTACACCACCTGTAGATGGGACCAGAGAACCAACTTACAAATCCAGGGCCCTCACGGGGGTTTCATAGAGTAACATTCAGTTTAATCAATCAAAATATCATCGAGATGTGCACGCTTTGCTATACATTGTGAGTGAGTCGCAAGACCATATTTAAACAATCTTCCACAGAGGCTACAGGTTCTCTACTAGTACCGGTACATGTATAAGTGTGAATATTTTTGTGTTGTTGCAAAGTAGATCATCAAATATCACAGTCTAATTTGCAATGTCAGTACCTGTCAGTTTTTTTAAACTACAGAAGTTTCATCACACTTATTCAGTGACATCCACTGGCATGTATTCAATTAAATTGTTACGTATGTACTCTGGAAGATGAATGTTTATCATGAATCATAATGAAACTGTCGTAATGGTATGTCTACCGAAGTTCACACTTTTGGGCTTATATAACATAATGTATACAGTATAGATAGTGTATATTATGTAATATAGTGGGATCATAAACTGTGCCGCATATTTTGTCACATTTCCTTGCAGGAATTCTTTCTTGTGGTGTGAGCAGTGCATCCTTTGTATGTTGTTGGCAAATCAAAAAAATCATGCATCCAATTTGAAATACATGTACTTATTTCTTACAACCTGCTAGGCTTGAGAACTTGTTATGTTGCAATATCATGGGAATTGTTTTTAATCAACCATATTAGTGACTGCCCTTTCCCAGACAAATGGTGTTGATAGGTAGAGGAAAAAAATAAAGTTTTGAACTCTTATAGATAAAAATCTGCTCATATTGTGTTACTTTTAGCTCAGTTTTTTTTTTTGTGATCAAATTTTTCCTCTTCACTTTACCTCCATCGTGTCTTGGCAGATGGGGTAACTTCCAAAAATATATTGATTATGTCTTATGGGGAGGACACACCAAATTGATGTATTATGCATGTATTAGAATAAAAAAGAAAATAAATTTATCTTTCCTATTTCTTGATGTTTCCTGATTTCTTGTATTTTTTCTTTTGGTTGTTTCCCCTGGTCTGTTTTTCTGTTGGCTTTGGCCCACTGGGCTGTCTCCACCCTCATCCTTGTGGGCATGGATTTGATCCTGCTTGTTCTGTCTGTTTTTCTGTTGGCTTTAACCCACTAGGCTATCTCCACCCCCATCCTTGTGGATAGAAGCTTCATTATGTACTTATTTGAACTGAAAATTAAAGACCGACAAAAAAAAAAAAAGTGGCTTCCGCCATGGTTTGAACCCAGTATCTCAAATTATGAGAAAGAAATCAGGGTAAGCCAAGTGACCTGAACCCCAAAGCCACGCTAGCTACCGATTGTGGGAGGTAAGAACTTGAATATAAATTCAACGTTTCTGTATCAATAAAAATTTTCAGGGGAAACAACTGACATTTTTGTATTGTTGCAGTGACTTCCCCTGTCATTACAAAGCCAAAAATCAGATGGGCTCATTCCCACTTACTGTCCAGAGACTACTTAACACCATTCAAATGGTTTACAATGAAGAAGGAAAACAATGACAGCAAACAGGCCACAACGTGAATAAACAATAAAAAAACAAACAAACGAAAAAGAAAATAAAGTAGTTCAGCAAGTATGTTTTTAATTCTAATTTATTGCATTCACATTATGAAGATAGATCTATATATGTGGACCGTCTTAATAGATCTGCAGCAAAAACATTACCTCAGAGGTTGTTTCTTTGTTCTGCCACAATTTTTTCAATGAGATTTTCTGTATTCCTCCAAAATTTGTTTCTGCAAACATACAAATTTGTTACACAAGGTTTCATGATACTGTATTGACTTTCCTGCTCATCATTATAACCTTCTATTTAGTGTGATCAGGGTAATTTTGTAACCCCACGTTCTCCACAGAAGAAGAATTTTAATAATTATGATCTATTATTTGTCCCACAGTATTACAGTGATCTTCACCTAAGATTTATGAGAACCCTCCGCCTAAGAGCCCCGCCTGCCTAAGAACCCGCCTTTGCTGTGAAACGGAATTTTTCCTCTATAATTTACCCCTCGAAGAACCTGATCTGGGCGCTCTCAAATAAAAAAATCTGTCTAAGAGCCCGGTGTCGGACCAAGATACCCGAGTACTTATGGGGTAATTCCACATCATACTGTTCACTTCAGAGAAACCCACAGCCCTACATGTGCAATAAAAAGGGGGTGGAGGTGGAGGGAACAGGTAGACAAAGGAGTGGAAGTGATGGTTGATATATGACTGCATAATCAGGCCATGTTATTGACTAATCCGTAACCATTTCTTTGTTTTGACAACACTTGGGACGGCACTTGTGATTGGCTTTGTGGATAAGAAGGTGTCGGTCAGGTGTTTTGCTCCTTCAGTCTGTCTGTAAACACTTGAGTCACTCATGCGATTATCCCCGGGGTGGCATAGCAATATCATGTTTTCAACATGGATACCGTTATGTGAAAATCACATGGCATTTAAGCGCTGAGCAGTATTGATGTAACTATAGGCTAAAGAGATCAGGAATTGCTACATCTGATTATAATACACACAGGGAAAAAGGCTGTACTTATTCGCATAGATAAATCTTTAACTAACGGTAACGACCAACTAATTATAGTTGTGAAGACAATCTGTGGTCAGATGAGTTGCATAACTTTTCAATTCGCCTAAGAACCTGTCCGGCTAAGAACCCGCTTTTTTTGTCTCCCGATGACCGGGTTCTTAGGTGGAGACCACTGTATTGTCCCATTTTTTATTACAGGGTGTAACTCAGGTTAAAGCTGGGATGTAGTGATGTCTGAGGAAGAGTGATAGAAATGAAAAATGATTAACTTTATCAAGTCAAGTTAGATCATGTTGTACTACTTGTGTATATATTTCTACCTCAGATTTGCAGAGAACAGTTTGTTTCTTTACACAAACAGCCTTTGCTGGAGGATCTGTCTGAGCATCTTCTTGCTCTAGTTAAAAGAGCTGCCCAGGATCCCAGCTTGTAAGTTTATTATTTTGCAGCATATTGAAAGATGGATTTTCCACCAGAGACACTGTCTTATGTGAAGATAGTTAAGCAAATAAATTTAATGCAGATCTCATAAAGCAAAGGATCCCAGGATCCCAGCTTGTAAGTTTATTATTTTGCAGCACTATTGAAAGATGGATTTTCCACCAGAGACAGTGTCTTATGTGAAGACAGTTAAGCAAATAAATTTAATGCAGATATCATAAAGCAAAGATGTGGCTTGCAAGTGTGATGTTGTATCTCAGCCTCTTAGAAGACACAGGATATTTGTGTCATGTGTTTTTTTGGGTCGTTCTGATTTTTATGTCTTTAAGAAATACAGTATATTTTATCTGACTTTTCGATATTCTGATATTTCTGTATTTCAACGGATATTCTGTATTGTTGTTAGTTTTTTTTTTTTATTAGAATTAAAAATTGGTCCATTGAGTTCATTTCTTATTATCAGTCATCACCCTGGGACTTTCCAGCTGTCCTGTATTTTGTCTCTTCACTCAGATAAAAATTAAATAAACAACAAAGTTACACCCAACATGGTTTACTTTGTAATAAGTTTTTGCTCCAAACTCAATTTTTTTTTCCCGTGTTTTCATTTTTTGGAAAATAACCAAGCATACATCCTTCATTCCAACAGAAAAGAGGAAATCAAGATTGACATTCAGGCACTTCAACAACTTCTCAGTGATGTCCCTAAAAGAGGTAATGATTTTTACTTTTTTTTTTGCAGTTCACATGATGCAGTTCTTTTTAATGCTAAAGTAGTGTGGTTTTATTTGAGTAAGTGTGGTAAGCAATATATCCCTGCTGAAAGTGATGAATTGAAAACAGAAGCAGTAGAGGTGTAGAAGTCTCTCTCGCCATAATGCTTAATACATATACATGTTTATTTGACGGTTCAAGCAGTAAGATATTAAACTTTCCACATTTTATTTTCAGGAACATTCAACTTGGACAGTGTGTTGGAATCAAAATACTTCTTCAGCTGAATGGACTATGGAATGTCAGATAAAGCTTTGTAGATTATCGTACAAGGAGAGAAACAAGGCTTCCCACTAAACAACTTTTTAACAAATCTTACATGTGCATCTTTCATACACTAGTCATTTTATGTGCAGTACAGATTTACTTGAGATGTTCACGGAGATATTGGGCAGTGCTAAGCCCCTTCCTCCCTGCACCCAAACCCATTCCCTTCACATGTGGGCTTACTGTATCATTAGGCTGTGACTACAGACCTGTCCACCCTCCAGTGGTAGGTTGGATTGTCCTGCATTTTGACCCAGCATCCCGCCTCCCCCCTCAATGAACCTAAGTTTGCACATTCTGGCAATTATACTGAAATGTTTCCATTTTGTACTTTGTCATTGTCAGTGCTGCCACACAACTGAGAAAGAAAGTTCTTAGCATTGCTATGAGCAGTGGTCCTGCCTGCTGCCTTTGCTATAGCCTATGTCTGTAAACTAGCAGTATAAAATGAATTGTTATGTATTATACTCATCCTATCCTGCTCATTCTGCTGATCCTGTCCACATGTTAACCCTAGTGATGCTTCGCCCCGTATAAATCCAACAGGTAAAGTAGCAGCGGCTACTGCGTGCTACGGATTTATCCGGATGCTGGCCACTTGACTCTTAACTGTGATGCCCGTCTTTATCCGTTCGTGACTGTGCTGAAGTTACTTGTCACGTGGAGCGTCCGCGGCTCTGTTGAATAATTGTTATATGTAGGTACACCTGGCGATCAGGAGGCTAACCTGTCAGTTTATAGACTGGTCACTTGAGGAGTGGGTGGGAAATTGATGGGGGGTTTCAAGAAGTAACAGATGCTACTATCAGGGAAGATATCAGGATGTGCGGTCCGATTGAACACAGATCAAAATACCACAATGGCCTATTCAAGTCTCCTATCAAAGGAAAAGGTTTCAGGGAGGAGAGGTTGTAAGTATGTGTGATATCCCTTAACTAATAGGAAATAACAATATCAGGGGCAGCGTTTTGTTGATTACTCTAGAACTGCGACCCAGCTGAAGGGCTACAATGCCCTGCTTGTCAATCTGGATCTCGGCGCTAGTACTTAGCCTCAGGGTGTTCATTCTGACTGCAGTGACTCCGCCTTGGCTTTGGAGTGACACGATGCAGGCCCAGATTGACCACCTTGCTGACCATTACCTCCCCTAACTCCACCCTTTTTTCACATGTAATAATAATTGTAATGAGCCAAAGGCAGGTTGTATAAATTACAAAGACATGTCAATTTCATATGGGTGCCACTTTTATCACCCCTCGTCCCACAGACCATTCCCATTTCAGATTTGCTCATAACCTGATGTAACTGCTTGGACGAAACTACTTCACGTAGGGGTGTATTTATGTTTACATTATAGAATATCATCAAAAGGAAGTAGGAAAAATAATATATTTTCATGCCGTCTCTTGTTGCGGTTTGCTGTAAATCTGTCTGTTGACTACACGGACGAGCGATTTTATGTGTGTGTGAACACACCACTCGTTCTATTGACGTTACAGCAATGTAGTTAGGACGATGTCGGTAAAACGACTCTTTGGTGTGAATGCACAGTAACTTGTGCAGCAAACTGCTCTTGTGACAGCTGAGATAATCACCACGGCAAGAGGTTGAGAAGCTTATCGAAACTGACTGCTCTCGTGTTTCATAATACCATTAGGAATCACTTATATCAGTAGCAATCCCTGCAGTCTGTATTCTCGCAAGGTCTATTGAAACACTCAGAACAATCAAATCAAAAAGTTTAAAAGATAAAAGGACGGGAGCTAATTTTATCGATTTTTTCCTGACCAAGGGAAATAGCTATCAGTATTTCAATCAGGCACGTTTGCTTCCCCTTACTCAAAATACAGCTCTATTACTTTACTTGCTATGGTATAGTTTTATAAGCTTTTCAACCTCCTGTAGTGGTGGTTGCTGTCTCAGCTGTCCACAACCGTGGTAAAAAAATAACATTTACTTAAAAAACTTATTACTGGCTATCACAGTGGTGTCCACCTAAGAACCAGGTCATCAAGAGACAAAAAAAAAAAAAAAAAGTGGGCTCTTAGGCGAACTGGGTCTTACATGGATTGAAAAGTTACACTAACCATCTGACCACAGATTGTCTTAACTATTATGATAGTTGATCTTACCAGTAGTTAAAGATAAATTTTATCTTTGCGAACAAATATAGCTTTCTTCGCAGTGTGTGTTATTATAGTTATAAGGCTGAGTCTTTTTACAGGACTTGTCTCAGTATGTTACTCATGGTAATGGAAAAATCACGAGCACTTTTCCATGTGCAAGCAAAGAAAATTCTCTTTCTTACACGCTAGTCCTTTTTTTTTTTTCCTAATGATTAAAATGAACTAGATCAATCCCGCTGGCTTAACCTAATGGGACCCTCGGCTAGCGCGTCCACCCTGTGGCTAATACATGTACATGAATGTAGGTCGGACGAGCCGGTGATGAGTGTTCAAGACGGACCCAGTCGCACAAATAGACACCTCCATGTTATATTTAGAGCCAATAATTCCTGATCTTTTTTAGTGTATAATTACATCAATACTGCCCAGTGCTTAAGGGTATAGTGGTATCATTGTGGAAAACATGATATTTGCTATGCTATCCCGCGGATAATCGCACGAGTGACTCAAGTGTTTACAGACTGATTGTAGTAGCAAAACAGCTGACCAGTCGGGAAGCAAAACTTACTTCTCCTTGTCCTCAAAGCCATTGACAGGTAGATCTACTGTCTCAGTCAGACGAAGAAATGGTTACGGGCTACTCCACAATGTGGCCTGATCATGCAGTCATACATCAACTGTCACTTTCATCCCTTTATCTACCTGTTCTCTCCACCTGACCCCATTTTACTGCACATCTAGCCCTGTGCCTTTCTCTCAAATGGACAATATGATGTGAAATTACACCATACCTACACGCGTGTCTTGGCCTGACACCAGGCTCTAAGGCGGATTTTTTTATTGGGAGCTCATGGAGTGGGTTCTTATAGGGTTAAATTATAGAAAAAAAATTCTGTTTCGCAGCAGGGGCGGGTTCTTAGGTGGACCAGGCTCTCAGGCAGAGGGATCTTAGGCGGAGACCACTGTATTACAGTAATTCACCTCTGCAGTGAAAGAACACCATCTTAAAGAGGCTTCTCTTTTAGACAAAAAAATGTCTGGACCCTTACATGTCAATATATCAGGTGTGCACTGTTTCAAGGATTTCTTATATTGCTATAAAAGGGTTCAAACTAAGTCTAGCCTGTTGTTTTTAATCCCTAGGTGTTGCAGCGATCATGGCCTCGGGACGATGATTCCAGCAAAGATTATATAAGCATCCAGGAGGATTTTACTGCTTTGGTCTTCAAATAAAGATGAACCTGCATCAAAGTCCTTTATTTTATTTTTTTCATATTGTTTTTGTTATTAATAGTTCTCCAGAAGATTGGTAAAAAGATGTCACTCTAAAACTTACTTTCAAAATAGCAGTTTTGCCATGATTCATTTGTCTGATGGCCTAGCCTGACTTTTTGGACAGAAGAAAATTTGCCTTTGTTGAAGTGTTTTGGCGAGAATTTCTGTGTTTGTTCTTCATTAACAGAGACAAAATAAACTTTC
Source organism: Peronia verruculata (assembly GCA_038406235.1). NCBI lineage: Eukaryota > Metazoa > Mollusca > Gastropoda > Systellommatophora > Onchidiidae > Peronia > Peronia verruculata. The sequence continues at coordinate 10,190 of JBCAUA010832200.1, forward strand.
ATGCTAATGATGCTAATGGATAATACAGTATACTATATTATATCAGTGATGATAATTTTCCGTCAGTTGGCAGAAATCCTTTTTTTTTCCTTCAGCCAGTTTGTTACCTCTTTTTCTCCTTGATAACAGGAGGCATTGCGACCCACCCTACCTCCCTTCCAGTATGCCCCCCCCCCCCCCAGCACTTGTTCAAAGATAAAATGAAACTTTTTTTTAAATAGTTTGATATCAAGATAAGACTTCCTTTTTTATCAGGTAGCCTTGCATATGGGTTTGGAGAGGGGTGAGGGCTGTTTTCTTACATGATGTTTTGAGTTGACAAAAAATTTTCCTCTTTTTTGGCAATTTTCTGTTATCATAACTGTAAATGGTTAATTGGGGGTGAACGAGAAAAGGCATTGTCACAGTAATGATACAGTACCATCAAACATTGGAAGATGTAATTGTGAATGGTCCTTGGAGAGTGGGGGAGCACAGCCATTCTTAGTAGTTGCCACTGCAGCACAAATGCAAAATATAGATTACTTCAATTATCTGTATAGACAAATGGAGCTGTTGTATTAGTAGCAAGTAAAGGCAAGACTTTACACAGATTTAATTAACAGAATGACAGGAAAAAAGTGAAATTCAACAAGTGATACCCATGTTGAGGACATTTGACATGCTGTAGCTGACCTTCCTTTTTTTAAATCAATGCTGAGAGAGAAAATTAATTATATGTTACGAGATTGTCTACTGCAGTCACAAGATCAGGAGTCAAAGAGCCAATCTTTTTTATAAGAAAAGACAAGGATTGTGAAGAATTGAGAGGGATTCATAGCTAAATCCACATTTTTAGATCAATTCTGGAGTTGAGAAAAATTTTTCCTTCCAAAACAAAAAAATGGTAAATGCAGTAACTTTTATGCCTGGGACTTGTTAGATACACCTTTACTCTCATTTGATGCTTGATATTTTAGTCATCAAGTTTCCTGCTTATTTTGTGTTTTGTTTGTTTCCTTTAGCTTCACCACCAGCTGTTAGAAACACATGATAAGTTTTATTTAAGGCCTCTGCTCACAGTTGTGTAAATATATTTGCTGTTTTCATAATACTGAGATATTAATGAAATGTACCATTTAAATTCATCATAAGCATTACATGCATCCTTTTACAAAATCAAGTTTTGTAATACATTTTTGTTTGATTTGAACTGTGTTGTTTTAGTAAATCCTTTATTTCCTTCATTGAATTTTCAGCAATTCTTATGCTCCATCAAACAAGTTCTGTATGGACAGACGATTGTTCACAAACCAGCTAGCACCAGATGAAAGGGCCAAACATGCCTATTATTGCCAGAAATTTCAAGATGAAGTAAGTATTAGAACCCAGTGGTGTTGGGGCTAGGTCAGTGTGAAAATATGATGTGGATTGGTGATTACAGTGTATTAAGTTTTATTTTAGGACATGTTCGTCAATTCTAGAAGCCATTTTCAATCTTAAAGAAAATATACGTCTGTTTCAGACACCCAGAGGACATCAAGATATTTGCACTCATTAAATAATTTATGTTTACAACAGTATTGCATCAGATAATGTGAGATCTGACATTCACAATACATTCTTTTTATTTACTTGTATTAATATGAGGGAAGTATGTAATATATATTCAGATGTCTATTCAGAACCTTCTTTGATGATTTTACGAAACGGAAGTTGTAGTTATATATATATATATAAAGTCAGCCTCTATGAGAATAGAGGATGTTCTTATAATAACTGCTAGTAGGCTACATATTGTTTGTTTTAGGGGTTTGTGTATGTAGCCATACCTGGCATAATAGCATAAATAATATTGTAAGGTTATTATTACTGTAGCGTATATAAGGTCAGCTTGTGAAACAGAATAGCATGGTCAAATTGTGTGAGATATGGTGACAATCAGAATAGAAGGCTTACAAAATGAGAAATGGAAATAAACAACTTTTCACATTCAACTCGTACGGTACAAGCTCTTGACATTTATCATACTTTAGCTGACTTTCATCTTTGAGAAGGCATCATAAGTTATTAAACTTGTTCACTACAGGCTCAAGGTCATGAACCAAAGAAGTTTTCAAAAGATGTGAGTGTAAGGGTTGATTTAATTTCTCCTCATAGTTGCGCCATATGTCAGTGCTGGCTTCTAAGTCTGCTGGCTGGGACAGTACAGCTCAGGCCACTTTTTACTTAGGACACCACAAAGTATGAAACTATAATTCATGGGACACATCAGAGTGTGTAACCCTAGTTCAAGTTATTGCCATAATTTCCATTCAATTGTTTGGTATTATTCTTTGGGTGATGCAGATTTAGTATTGTTCTGTACATTGCCTGATTTTTGGCTTAAGTGATTTTTACATCCTGCGTTACTGATCTTTTGAAGAATACTTGTTGTCTGTAAGTTGATTGCAGATTATATCCTTTCACTTGAACATCCTAGCTGTCAGGATTCATATGTGAAGAATATGAGGAAGAAGAGGACTTGGTAAACCACATCAGAAATTTCAAATAATTGTTTTCTCCCATTTATTTCATCACCTGTATGGAAGTATCTCAGATCAAATGTCAATTCAGTTCTTTTTTGTTGCATGCAGATAGGTGTGAAAGTTAAATTGTTCTGCAAACTTTTCTTCTTCCTTGGTTTTGTTTTTTTAATGAAAAGAAAAAAAAAACAAACTTGCTTTGTATCACTATATTATTGGGAAGATTGTGCATTTCTCAGTGTCTGTTCTTATGGTTGTGATCTCATAAGAGCACTTCTTTGGCTTTTACTTTTTTATCAAACGATTATAGATACAGTACATTTCATTCACGTACAAAAATTGATTTGTCTTTTCACATGTAACGCTCACTTTTGTATTTTCTTTTCATTACCCAAAAATGCCTGTCGTTTTCAGAAAACAAACATGTATCATGCAAATTACAAATTGTGAGAATTTCATTGAAGGGATTTGCATCACTGTTCTCTAAATCACCAGTACATTTTGTTTGAAAATCACTGTTTGTATCGTTAAGAAAACTTTTGTGCTATTCCTTAAGCTGTTTGATTGATTTACTTTTAGAAAAAATTCTTTTAAAAAACTTGCTCTCATCTATTATGATTTGACAGTAATGTAAAACATAAATATTTAAGGTGTGGTACATCAAGTGGGTTTTTCAACTATACATCTGATTTACTTCTAAAACTTGATGTATTTTGGCTAAACTATGCAACCACCATAGATAAATATATATTTTATATTAATGTAAACATGAATGAGACAATTCTTTTCCTGTGGTAAATATTCCAATTAACTTATCACTCCTCACCCTGAACATGATGAAACCATAGCATATGGTCTCACTCAAGTGACTGTTTACCTTCCAACAACAGTGATTATGAGGTGCTCCTAAAATGTCTTTTAATAACTAAATGTAAGTCATTGCTGACTAGTCCATCTTTAACATTGGTTTGTAGATATTTGCCAGAGCAGTATCATACAGTGTTAAGTTCTGTAACTGTCTCCATCCTTTTAATGCTTTTCAAGAGTGTTCCTTGTTTTGTTTAATATTATTGCTTTATGCCGTGTGTGATATCTTATTGTAAGAAATCTCATTCTTTCATATTTACAGCAAATCATGCAGTCTATTTTGGATACCATCACCCCCGATGACACTAGAGTACTATGTGAAAGTATAGATGAGGACAGTCGCAAGGGCAACTTTCAACGACTCTTTCCAACACCTCATACCCATCGTTATTTGAAGTATTTTGAGCAGCCTCGTTATTACAATCTCTTGCTGGATCAGTGGGTTCTGCGCTACAACCGCATGGAGCAAAGAGGTGAGAAGCATTTGTTTGTGTACTCCACTGCTATCTATTCCACCAATGGTGCTATGAATCTGAGCAACATTTTGATACAATAAATTGAGACAGGTTATTAAAAAAAGCAGCTTAATATGGAATACTGGTTCTTATTCTTGCATTGTTGCTCATTGATTTGCTTTTTATACTCTCAGAAAAAAAAAATCTTAAGTTAGCAAGCTGCTTTGAGAAGTACATGAGATACTGGAGAGAAGGTGGAGGTTGGAGATCTTGGGGGAATCATTTGAAACTGTAGGAAATTGTTTTCACACAATACAAAACAGAGAGAGGGATTAGTAAAACAAGTTGATATTATAAAGATGCTTTAATTAAGTCTATGGTGTTCCTATGTATTTTTCTGCAGGTATTATGTTGTTACAATCATTCTGTGATGAGGGACTTCATTTACAGAACCCAACAAACAACCCTCGCCACCAGGTACAACTTCATGTATTTGTCTTAAAAATAAAAAGATAGATAAGTTTTGTGTCTAATTAATAGAATGAAAAATAAAATGATGGCAAATTTAATGAGATGACCACTATAAATTCATACAAAGTAGAAGTTAAGGCATCATGTGCAGTAAATGGATTTTATGCTAGTTTAGTTCTTTGCTATGTTATGATGTAATCTTGCTTATAGGAGTACTTGTCTTCCTGTAGCATGTTACTTGATGTACAACCAGATAGTAAAAATTTAAATTTATCTTTTATCAGTGGACCCCACCCAACTCCAGTCTTGCCACCTTCCGTGCAGCTGACATGAGACCACTTGGACCTCAGCATAGTGCAAGAGGAGCGTAAGTCAGATTTTACTTGCTCTCATCTGCATCATGTCTGTTGGAAGAATAACATTATTTAATCTTTGTTCATTCATCTGCACTAGGCACTAGTCGTGTTGTAGTTGTAGCCTCAACATCTCATTCAACAACAGCTGTTTGCAACATGCTCCAAAAGGAACTGTGTTTACATTTCCCGAACTTATATATGACGATATATTGAAAAGACACATGTAGATGTTTCATGTTTTCTCTGTTAACATCTTTCAATTGTATGATACCTCTTGGCATTAATGAATATTCATTGCCTGTTTTGACTTAAGTGATCAGGATTTTGCTAATCATGCTGTTCCTTAACTGAGCATTTAAATTTGTAATGAGATAAAATACAATTTTTAAAAATATTAATAGTAATTATTTATGTGGAAGATCGAAAGTTTTTTTTTTTTTTGAGGGAGGACAAAAAGTACATGACTGAAAGTGCACTGATTTGCAATACCGAGGCAATCCTTTTCTTATCATTTAAATTCTAACATTATTAATTTCTGACTTTGAGTTTCAATAGCACATTTTGAAAATTTCCCTTACCAACAGCTGAATTGACCAAAACCTGGGCTGAGAGTGAATGGCAGGCTACAAGAACTAATTCATCATGCTACCCCCCTTCTGAAACTGTCTCTCTATCTCTCTCTCCTTCCCTCTTTCTCTCTCTCTCTCTGTCTCTCTTTTGCTCTCTCTGTCACACACACAAACACACTCACCTCCTCTCATTCTCTCTCTCAATAATCATTGCTTAGTGATGCTAGTCATAGTGCAAGTAAAAGTAAATGACAAAATATCAAATATGCAGCCTATTTGCAACACTTTTGGTTAGTCAGACTTTGGAATCACAGTTCTAAAACACACACACACAAAACAAGACAACCATTGTCATTTTTATGTCAAACTGAATGATCAGCAGTGAAAATTCAGATCGACACATGCATTGCAAAGCTTGTGCTGAAGTCAACATTGATGTTTTATTTTTATAGAATTTAAATATCAGCTCAGACAAAGCTAGCAAGTTTCATGTTGTAGTGAGAAATGAACAACAAAAAAATTTAAAAATCACAGGGATCATAAAACTTTGGTTTTATAGCCCTGTCTTTATTGCGAGAGTTTGAAGTTGTGTAATTCAAACAGTCATTATACAGTTTTTCTGAATATTTCTGCATTCAGAAGGAAAACAGCAGGTTTGGTTGCAATAAATAGATTTGTAATGACTATATCCACTCTTCATATTTCTATCCCATCACTGTGCCTGCTTTTACATAGTAGTTCTCTCCATATTTTTATTTCACTTTTTTCTCAAGTTCTCACAGAGATTTGTTTTAATTCCAAATCCTAGAAAATATGAAAAGAAAAAAAAAAAAACCCCCCAAAAAAGTTTTTCCTTCACTGACAAAATCCAGAACTGAAAAATTACCACATATAGATAGATAGAAACATGTCAGAGTAGCAAATAGATCTTAATAAGAACCTCTCAAGTGCATTTTGTTCTTAATTTTGCATGGACACATCACAGCATAATTGTTGTGGCGAAGCTAACTGTTCGTTTTAAGGAAGTAAGCCAAGAATTGTAAGATAAATATCTGTAATGTATTGAAAATTTAAAATAGTTCAGATGTGAAACATTTCATAATGGTAAATAGTACTTGTAAATTTATGTAGTTCACTGATCTGAGATAAATGTGGGATATTATGGTATATTACAAAAACAGTCAACTCAAGCACATATAAATTTTGAAGATGCTTTTGAGATCTTTTTCTTTTTTTTTTAACATTTAGATCTACAGCATACCCAATATACTTTTGTAAGATATCCTTGTTCTGTTTGGATGATTGTTTCCTTTGTGAATCAAAAGATGGTTACGTCAATATTCATTTGAAATATTTTTGCCATTGTGTTCATTTCTCAATCAAATTTTTCATTTTGCCTGCTGAGCCCAGAAATAGTTCATTCTTGCTTTGCTGGAATAGTAATGTTCTGAGTATTTTTTCACATGTTTTAGACTTACCAGTTGCTCTCTTTCTTCATCCTTCAGACTGGCTCTTTTTGTCATTTATGTTTGTTGCCTTCAGCTAATTATTGCTCATTTATGTTCATACTGTTTGAAAATCTTCAATGTTGTCATTGGATTAAGGATTTCACTTCTGGTTTCCATAATTTTGTTTTCTGTTTTTCATTGTTTCTTTCTTACTTGTTCTTTATTCTTTTGTAATTGCTTTATTCTTTTTCTCAAAATTTCCAAGGAAATTGCAATTTATAAATTTAAACACATGAAGACTTACACTTTATGCATTCATCTCTTGTTGATCACAAGCGTCTTTTGTGTTTTAACTCTACATGTGAAAACTTTATCATTGCTTATTGTGTTTGATTTAGTTGATATATTTTCATCACTGCCATTCATCCGGGTAATGCCACTCATGCATCATTCACTTGTGAAATTTAGAAAAAAGACAAAAGAAAGACATGTTATTGTTCATAATCACTAATAGCAAGAAAATAAAACTTCCTTCATAAAATTCATCACATTTCCACTGTTTTGTAATAATAAAGAGAATAATATATCAGAAATTAATATCCCATCATCAAGACGTTTTTAGAATAACTCTTTCAATAATAATACACCATTAGATCTGCAAGCAGTGAAAAGTATTTATGGCTGATTGTAGGTCATACTCATAAATTTCATTATTGTGTATGACAAGTATCTTTCAGTTTTTATAGCACATAATCTACATCATTTTTCCAATCAGACATTTCACTGTTTTGGAATAGTTCTCTGAAAGTGAACCATATAAGTACCCTTTTTTAAAATATAACTGGCCCGTCTCCTTTGTTTTGAGTTATTAAGGCTTGTGCTGTCAATGATTTGTTTTGTGTTTTTCATTTCTTTGCTCAGTTGCAAGAAGTAGTATCTATGCTCTATTGTGGCAGTTCCTTTATTTTATTTGCCAGAGGTGTCATCTATCTTCTGGTCTTGAATTCATAAAAGAAAAAAAAGATTAGTGGATGTTTGATTAGACAAAAAACATTTGAGTGCGAAGAAATCCATTTGTCGGCATGTTTTCCTTGAAGATAGACACAGTTTATGTGAAACTATGATAGGCATGTGATATATAGTTTTATCTATCTCTCAAGCAATATTTAAGTTTGGAACAGTTTGCCCAATGTCAGTTTCCTTACTCATGCTCTTTGTTTCAGTGGTCAGCCCTCAGAACAGTAGTTTCCTTTTGCAGGAAAAACCCATGCTTTCTTTGCAGGAAAAAAAGCTGAGATCAAATTACAAATGACCTGAATTATAATTTATATTTATAATCAATAGTATTAATGATTTTAAATCATTCAACATTTAACATAGTTCCAAACTGATAGATTGATAGATAAATAGATACATTTACCTATGCAAAAGTGATTTATCCAAAAATATATTGCAGCTCTCTTGTTTCAGTTTTACTGCAAAAAAAATATTTGCATTCAGCATTTGAGAATATTGCATTGTTCTGTATATACCATAGTGTTACGACCATAAAATAAAATTGCATTTGCAAGTTCAACATTCGAACTGGAATGTACTTCTTGATTAGTGCAAGACATGACTAGATAATGCAATAGATTATACATTCCTTTCCAAGTAATAAAAATTTAACTGATTTGAAGTCACAGTGTTGGTTCTGTGCTGTCTCATAAGTGTATATATATTATTGTCTGGTGCCATTTTTGCCAAATAACACACAAAACATATCGATCTAAATGTATCTATTTATGCTTATTTTATGATGAGTCAAACTGGATCTTCCTAGAACTAGCTCAGAATTGACCATTATAACATTATAAAGAGTTTAACATTCATCCAACAGCTGAGGAGGAAAAAATTGTAAAATCTGCGTTACATTTTGAAAAATGAATAAAGCACATGATCTTAAATTCACTATCATTTTTAGCTTCTTTTTGTGGGACCAGAAGATAATATGTTCATTAAGATCTGTTACTGATATGTCAGATCATGGTTTGACCCAAATTACTGTATATTTGTTTACAGGAAATGATACTTTGAACATAGCAATATATTAGTTCAAGACAGATGAAGTTATTCTGTTTTTCTGTCCTCAGGGGGCCTGTACCTCCCGTCCCACGAATTCTGAAGAAAATCCCACCAAAGACTGGTCAACTATCACAGTCCAGCAGTAGTAACTCTCTTAGTTCATTGGTCAACACAAACCATTCTGCCACTCACTCCCCTTCACCCATCACACCACTCAACGCACCCAGCAGGTCAGTGCAACACTTTTGTCTCATAGAAAGTTTTTCAGGAAACTTTTGACATGAAATAAGACAAATACATCGTGATATAATTACCATATATTTATGGATATTGGTAGTTTGATCTTGTGAAAAATTTGCTAGGGAAGTTTTAACATAAAATAATGCAAATCCAGAAGAGATAAGTTTTATATATGCTGAGTATGTTTTAGTTTTGTGAAAACTCCATTTTGATAAGAACTGCATGAAATGGCATTATCAAAGATACTAATTGTTAGTGTATGGAGAATTGTTATACCCTTGATCCAAAGAGGCAGGTGAGTTTATTAGTTTTACATCCTATATATGCAGTTGGATTGTTTATAATTAAGTAATTGTAAGTAGTAATTGCTTTGGTGTCTTACAGTCCATCTCCCTCCACTGAACGCATAACAACTATGTGTTAGTTTTCGCACCAAGACACTGCCTGTAAGTTTTCATACCAAGACACTGCCTTAGCGTTTAGCCTGTAATGATAAAAAGGTGGGTTGTAAGAGGATTACTGTCATACTCTATGATCCTGATGACAGTGAACAAATTTTCTAAGTGATTGTATTTTGATTATCTGGTGAATGACTCGTATATGTAGAAACCAAATAGTTTTTTTCATCAAGGCTCTGTTTCAACTGATGAAGATAGATCATGAATATGTTACATAATCATACCCACTAGTCATGGCAATGGAAAGATTCAACACATGATTGCTTTTCTCTCATTAGGTGACTAGCGGTCCGTCTGCCCCCATTGACTGATCTAGGTAGTGATCAACCATTAGCTTTTACACCAAGGCACTACTCCCGAGGCCCTCGCACCACTGGATCTTTGGATCGCTACAATGCCTCTAAGAGATCGCAAAGGAACAAGAATGCATCAACAACTGCAAGATCAGAGAATAACTACTAATGGTGCTATCCCACTCAGCATTATAGCTCTTGCTCAGACAGAGTGTGTGATTTATGTTAGTTGATTAATGCATGCAACAGTTTTAACATCACTGTCTCAGGATCTCAGAGCTCCAAGTTTTTTAGTGTTTTTTTTTATATTGATTATTGCAACAGAAACGTCTCATATTTTCCTAATCTGTGTTAAGTGGCTAGTCATGGTGACTATCTAATTAATTTGGGTGTAGTAGACCCAATTTCAAAATTGCTACACCTCCAGTAATAGGTCCATGTATTAGTCGTATCTGCTTAATTTCAACCTTCCTGTAGACCTACACTGGTGAATTGATATATGGGGATTATGGCAAAGTGAAAAGTAGATTGAATTCCATAGGACAGGTGGAATCATTATCCTTATTGTCATCACAACCATGGACTGAACTAGATCTAGATCTATATTACTTGCCATTGCATGTCAAGTCATCCACGTCATCTACGTCTTCATTGTCACTGTTATTGTCACAAATTTGGGTGTAAGAATACCATTGCCTGCTCCATTGTCTTTTAGGATGATCAGAAGTGTTCAGAGGTAGAAGGAGTGGTCATGATAGTTTTGGCAGTTGATGTTTACTTTGATTTGCTGCGGAAAATCAACTGCTTTGACAAGATTTTGGTGACTGAAATATTTCATCACTTGAATTGTTTTTAATTTTCAGTTTAGCTATTTAAAACTATGCTACATTCACATGAAACAATTTGAATGACGATTTGATACATTCACACAAAACAATTTGAATGATGATTCTCAAGGTCAGTCAAGGAGCTGATTGATTATTAATAAATCTGAATGTGACAGTTCGTTGAGCTGAGCTGTTGTTGGTGAAAGGTAGTTAAAGAATTGAACTTGTAGATATTATCTTTGTTTTGGATACTTTCATAGACTTCATTATTGCGTCAGCAGTAAGGTAAAAAAAAAAGGTGGAAAAGTATCACAATTCTTAGTACATTGATACCTCAAAGTGACTGAGCAAGTTGTATTCAGTGTTCTCTGTTGGACATGTCTTTGTTGTTCTTAATGTTCTGTCTCAGTTCCTGTGTTTCTAGTGATTCATTTGTCAATTTTTATAGGAATGATAAGTGTAATTATAAAGATTCAAGTGACAGGATCTCAGAATTTTCTTAGAAGATATCTATGCATGGACTTTTTTTTATTCACTGTCTTCATGAATTTCAGTCACAGACCAATTGTAGGTAACTGAAAAAAAAATAATAATAATAACTTCCAGCTTTTGTAGAATGTACAAAATTTTAATACTCTTTGAGAAATTCCTGGTTAATTTTTGTTTGATTTTTACAGCTATATTGACAGATAGTCCTTCTTTATACGGAATATCCACCATGACCACTGTCTCTCTTGTATACTTGTATACGTATGATTTTTTTTATTTTGTAAAAAATCCATGATTTGTATTTATCACTGTCTCTCTCATATGCAAAATATTTTATTGTTTAAATCTGTGATAATATGATGAGCTTATTATATTAACTGTCTGTAATATCGATGTGCGAAGTCATAGTTCTGCTAGTGTAAGGTGTAAGGATATCTCATATTCTACCAGGTGTCACTACTGCCAAACTTGATTTTCATATTAACTAAGGAAAAAAGTGAGACATTATTGACCTAGTTTAATGGTTTTATACAGATTCAACTGTTGCATATTTGAAGCAAAATTTGCTTGTTTTCATAATGTGCTCTGTTGATCATTTTGTTTTGGAATCACCCTCTCAAAAATCACTTCTTTTGTTGCAGAATGTAATTTTGTTTTAACACAAAATCACTGTATTAAAAATATGGAAATAACTTCTTGATAGATCCTAAGTAAATACTGGGAGATTCAATAAATCAAACTGATAAATACACTGAAATTTTGAAAAGCCATTTTGTTTGTAAATCAAAAACCAACTTTTGACAGATTCAACATCAGTATTGTTTCTGCATTGATTCTTGATTTGATTGTCTTTTTTTTTTTTTTTTGCTAAAATTTGCAAGGCAGAGACATACATGTTACAAGTGAGCAGAATCAGGCTTGATAAGATTGAGGATAAGAAAAATACTGCACCTTTCAGTGGATCTTATTTTATCCCTATGGTATGGTAAATTTATGAAGATGTGCGAAGACAATGAAAATGAAATGAAATAGTTAACATAGTTATATATTTCAGTCGGCCAAATTTTCTATGCTGTGGAGCTTATGATGTTCATCCCCGTTGCATTTACTGAAAACAATCAGAATTGATCACTGAATCAAGCCTGCTTTCTTCTCAATTAAACTGAGTGCATTGAATACTATAAGAATAATGACAAATAGTGCTGAGGCTGTTGTGTGCAGAATTGTTTACCCTCTATTTTTTTTGGACTTGCATATTTTGTTTATCAGATATTCTCCAATATTTGTATAGGTACAATATTGTACATTTACATTCCATGTCTTAGTTCTTTTTTTCTATTGATGATCTTTGATATGACATACCCTGCCTCTGAAAGGGTTAAAGCAGGAAATGGACACATCTTGCTACATATACTCACAATATATCTCTATACTACAAACGAGCTACAACAATCCTGAGTGGATAGACAACATCAAAGATCAGATCAGGGGACAGACGGATACAGGAAGTGTATCTGCACTATGACATCAATTCATTCATTTTCATTTCATTTTAAATAATCATTGATTGAACATCAAGTTATACATAAATTATTCAGATTTCACTTCTGTGCCATTTAGTATAGCCATATCTCCATCCTACTCATGTATCAGTAGCATATTTTTTTACCATGAATTTGAAGGCTTCCTTTGAGAGCATTCAATCCCAAGTAATGTAAGGTAAACTTTTATTACTGGTATTTATTATAGTGGACATTTATATGATACATTTACTCATATATTCAGCAGATTTAGAGACAACTGGATTTTTTCTGAAGATCTGACAAAGGTTATTTTTTTTTTCGTTTTGTTTTGTTTTGTGTGTTTTTGTTTTTTTTTTGCTTTCACAGTAAATGCTGTAAGTTTTGTGTTTCAAAGTGCATCATTATAAATTGTATACAGTGAAAAATTTCACAGTAGCCATGGATCAACATAAAAGATAACCTTCACAGATGTAAAACAAACTCATTGGTATTGACTTTGTCTCAAGCTCTAAATTTTGAAAGAAAATTGTGCTCCTCATTATGATTTGTTTTCATTTTTTTTTTTTCTGTATTGCTGAGCACATTAAGACTGAACATTTAATAGCTTGGAAAATGTGTCCCACTCCTGAGAAACCATGCTAATGGGTGGTACATTAAGTTGTTAAATGAAAGGAAAACTTTGAATGCTGTTTTTTTTAAAGCAGTTGTAAGTTCTTGTCAGCATCTCTAAAATGAATGTGTAAAATCAATGAATTCCTCTGTTGAACCCAGATATGTATTAAATTGGATGCCAGATCTCAGCTTTTAATGGCGTCCGTCTACCTCAAAATGTAGATCATGCAGCTGGTTTAACAGAGCTAACTTGAGTTGACTGAAAATATGTTTTGAGAATTGCATAGAGTCGTTATCCAGGTTTGCTCATGACAGTATCACAGTTTGTTCATCATGACACATTTATTTCACTGTCACAGAAGTGGAAAGACAATTACTCAAGATATCTAATGATATGTCTGACTTTTTTTATCATTGAGCATTTATCTTAAATAAATGTGTTTATATTTTGATATGATTTTTTTTTTTCTTCAAAATGAATTGATTCAAATCAAATATTTTGTGATAAGTCTGTGATATGCAAGTGCTAGCACAACAACAATATGTGTGCTTTCATGTCAGGAAATGAGAGGAATCTGTTCTCTATCTGTCTAAATCAGTTGATATTTTGTGCTGTAGTCTATGGAAGGTATAGAAAAACAGATTGTGAGAGAGAGAGAGAGAGAGAGAGAGGATGATATAATGAGAAAAGTAACATTGATATTATCAAAACCAAAGCTAACTATCTTGTCATGTTTACAGTCAATTAGAAATTTATTGTGTATATATATATAATATATGTCATACATCCATATATGTTTTGCGCCCAGGGCAAATGAGTTAGAAGTTGTGCCGGAAGATTTCAAGTTACAGCGGTATTTAACTCTTTTCTGACTGAGATGCCAAAATTTTTTATTTGTTATTTACAAAACAAAAATTCATCCTTTCATAACCTGAAAAAAAAAAAATTTGTATCTGAGTCGCAAAATAGATAAAAACGGCCATAATTTGCAATCACCTGGAGGTACTTCTGACTCATTTGCTTTGGGCCCAAGACACGTAGTCTATTGTAGTCACAGTTGCCAGTCTAAGCCGCTATCATCTTATATTTGTTATCTTTTAGAATAGTGTGCATTGGAGATTTCTTAGACTTGTTTGAATAAGCATCATCATCTGCAGTTAAAGTGATGTAAATTGGTTATGCAGCAAAGAAAGCTTGGTAATTTTTTCATATGAAGTTAGTGGAATGAATAGATAAACGATTCTAAAGACCATCACTTTTAGAGAGCTATGAATGGTTTTTGTACTATTTGGTTTGAAAACGCAAAGGTCCAGGATATACTAATGAGTGACTGATAATCTGTGCTCATGAATAATTTGCTGCAGATAAATATTTATGCTTACCTTTAGCCAAAATATCTTGTGCCCAGTGCAAATGAGTCGAAAGTTGTTCTGGGTGATATGAGAGTTGTGGCCATTTTAACTATTTCCGACTCAGGTACCAAATTTTTTTTTTCACACCAGAAAAGGTTGAATTTTTGTTTTGTGAAAATAAGTAAAACATGTTGATATCGCAGTTGGAGAATAGCTAAAAACGGGGGTAATTTGAAATCTCCCGGCGCGACTTCCGACTCATTTGGGCGCAAGACAAATTTAATGCTCTTGTTCATAACCAGCAGAACTTTCATATACATATATCATAATTCAGTCATATTCATATATGGTTTCTTTTGGTTCATTTTTAACCAAAAAAGGCTTCCCTCCTTCCCATTTTCATCCATCTCAAAGAATCAAAACCATGCTCTTCATGTGCAAAGGCCAAATTCAGTTTGATCAGACTATTTTAAGAAGTTGTGAACAAAATCATGAGAATCCTCTTAATCCCATTGCAAATATTTTGTTGTTCATTCCCACTGTTTGCTGTCCACATGAGGAACATTTCAGTAATTTTTCCCCAGCACAAACAGTTTTACAGATTTAGTTGTTGTACAGTGATAAAAAAATCACTATGTCATTCCATTGTGTTTTAGGAATAGTGATTTAATTCTTGCCCCCCTTTTTTTTTTTAAATTCTATCCATAGGGACAACTTTGACCATACATGTATAGGGCTCCCTTCTTTTATTTGCTGTTCACACATAGAGACTACTGCTTCAAATATTCATGCAGGCATATAGCATCAAAAACATACAACTGCAGATATAGAGATGAAGGTTTTTGAGCACTTCAAAACTGTTTGAAATGAACACAGGACACAAAGAAAGGGCTATTTTTATACGTCCCATGATAAAACAGGTTTGCCCAATAATGGTCCACATGTGGATAGCAAGTGGCAGGTACATGTTGTGTAACAATGATAACTTACTGAATGTCTTCAAATTATTGATAATTCTGATGATTTGTAAATCAGTTGGTCAACAGATCACTTTATTTATTTATTTGGTAATTAATATACATTATACCTCTTTCAGTCCATATTGAAGTAGTTTTATTAATTACATCATTTTGATAAGTAGAATTAAAATTCACTTACATCTTGCTTGTTGGAGATACAAGGACTTCTGAATTTACATTATATCAATATCCAGTTTAGTCACATAATTTTTATATCATGTATTTAGTAGAATGGTTATTTCTTGATCTCTTATCTTTACAAACATTTCCCATACAAAGAAAGAAACAGTGACAATGTAGCTTTATTTACTCATAGAAATGTTTCACTTTCATGCTTAGAAAAAACAACAACATAAAATTATGTAGCACAAAACCAAGGCAGTTTACATATTCCAGTGTTACCCAAAAACCAATGTTACATTGGTAATAAACAGTCTGCTGTCTTTCCAGAATGTCATTTTTCTTGTTATTTTTTGTTCACTCTGTTTCTATGTACGACTTGATATGATAATTCTACAATCATCTGTGTGTAATGTGTACTATGGTTTAATCTTTTTTTTTTAATTCCTTTCAAGAATCTTTATTCTCATTTTGTTGTATTGTCTTAAATATGAATCAGAAATTGTTCAAAGTTTGAACCAGAAATTGCTCAGTCAACTGATTACATGTATATTTAAATCATATCCTAGCCATCTATGTTACAAAATTGGAAGAAAATTCATAATAGGCTTACAGACTCCAAAACTGTCAAATGGATCCATCTGAAATTTGGCACACAACATTGTTGCATATGGATCTGTGTTTCTATGTACATAAAAAATGATATCTTTGATGATATTCTAAAAATGTGATAATATTTGAATAACAGACTCACGAGGCTGCTTGATCCAAATTGTACATTTGATAGTATGATGTGTTCAAAACACATTTTCTTTCAGTAATTTTCAGTTTAATGAACCAAAACTGTCAACGTGGAGGTGCACACGCTTGCCATACACTTAAGTTGCAAGACTATAATATTTTAAAAATCTCCCACAGAGGCTGTGGGTTCTCTTCTTGTATATAATAAATAAATAAATTGACAAACAAACAAATTAAAAAAGAAAATAAATATATAATGAATAAATAATTGTAATAACATACATATACATATATGTGTATGTGTGTAAACAACTTATTAAATAAAAAGAATAATTATATGCATTATTAAAGTAATGAGAGCTAACAAACAAACAAAAAAGTAACCCATGTAGAGTCTTATTAAGAACTATCATAATAATGTGTTTGGTATTATCAAAACCTTCACTTGTATCTTATCCCCCCCCCTTTTTTTTTTAAAAAGACAATGATTACAAGTGCTAAACAGTGAAAAATATTAAAAGTTGTGTCCTACTTCACACAGAGAACAAACCCCTTTTTTTCCATCCCCAACCTCCTTAAAAAGTTATGGTTTTTATAAGCTTTTCAACCTCCTGTAGTGGTGGTTATCTCAGCTGACCACAACCGTGGTAAAAAAATAACATAACACTATTGTGTTATGCGTTGTATGTTCACTAAAATGAACTGAAATATACCACGGGCTTAAGAGCTGTCGTGGGAGAAGACGAAGATGATGAGGAAGAAACATTTTTTAAAAAAATGTGTATAAGAAGAAGGAGAAGCAGAAACAGAAGACAGGAAAAGGAGACAGACGGAGGAAAAGAAAAAGAAGGAAAGAAGGAGGATTAGAAGACGAAGGGCGAAAAGGGAGAAAGTAATAAAAAAAGAATGAGAAGAAGAAGAAGAGGCAAGAGAAGAAGGAGGAGGAGGAGAGGAGAAAGAGATGAAGGGAAATGGGTACAAGGGAAAGTGTAAAAAACAACATTATGAGAGCGGAGAAAGGGAAGAATATGAAAAGGATAATACGAAGAAGAAGACAAAGATAAGAACGAGGAGAGTGAGAAGCGGTAGAAGAATAAGAACGAGAAGAACACGAAGATGAAAAGAAAGAAAGGAGACGGTGTAGAAAGAAGAGAAAAGAAAGAATGAGACAGAAATAGAGGACATTGTGGAGGAATGTTGAAAACAATGGATGATGAAAATACGTTTAAGACAGTAAACTTACTAACTTAACAAATCAATGCATTAGATCTACGTCATAGTCCTTCTCTGGCATTCACAGATCCACGAAAGAGCAGACGACGACGGCGAAGGTGACTCTGAGGCCAGCAAGAGTTCCGGAAACGCCGGCGGGAGGATCGCTTGTTGTGTGATCACGTGGTACAATGGCGACGTCTGGTAGACGCTGTCACTGCTGTACAAACGTACAACCCCCATTATTTTACTGTTTCATCGTTTTGTGTCTTATTGTTTTGATTCGTAACCTTATTGTTTCTAATTTTAAATTTCACGTTTGCAGATGATCACTTTCAACAGCTGTTTTCTCATACCCACTGGACAGTGGTGCACAAACTGCTTTTTACATGGAAATATAATTATTAAATCTATATGATCTACAGTATAAGTAAATCAGTGATTTTTTATTCTTCTTATCATTATTATGAAAATAACCAATAGAGCTACTTGAAGCCATATTATAATTATATGTATTCTAAACCAACATCCAAACAAGTATAGGTGCGAACAAGTGTTTGATAGGGTCAGTCTTAATGTTGAAAGCGTGTACGAGTACACAGGATGTCTGGTCAAACAATTAGCAGTCTTGATGTAATCCTTTTTGATAATGTAATGTAAGCATCCTTAAACTATCTAAGACTGTTTTCTTGAAACAGCCGATTCTAGTAGCAAAATACATAAGCTTACAAATAATTATTTGGATATAAGCAGTATAGTGGCAGATTTTCTCAGATACCTCCCCCCCCCCCCCCCAAAAAAAAAAAA
>JBCAUA010832201.1:0-14114 GCA_038406235.1 Peronia verruculata
ATAGATAGATAGATAGATAGATAGATAGATAGATAGATAGATAGATAGATAGATAGATAGGTAGATAGATAGATAGAATACGGGTAAAAATGTTTATATAGATAGTGATGAAGACACGTGTACAAATGGATCTGGGGCTAGAGCTGATGATGTTCGCAACAGTTTTGGGAAGAAGCGTCGATGGAAGATGTTTGTTCACGACGTGAATATTGGAGTTTGGATTGGATGGAAGGAGGGATAAATAGATAAGTAGATGGATGGATTAGTGGATTAGAAAATGAATGGATGGATGGATGGATGGATGGATGGATGGATGGATGGATGGATGGATGGATGGATGAACGGACGGTTGGATGGATGGATGCACATATAACTTGATGGATGTATGAACGAATGGACGAACAGACAGACAGGTTGATAGTTTGGTGGATGAACGGACGAACAGACAGACTACGAGTGTTATACCAAAGTAAATTGAGATGCTGATAAAAACCAGACAGGTCTAATACTGTACAGGAAGTCCCATGTGGAAGATAATAAAGCTATTACTGAAGTATCGAAGTACAAACAACGAAAACCTAGGCAACAAATGTTCTGATCACTTTTCCAGATCAAGCCTAGTCCACATGTTGCCAATCTAAACAAGGACAGGCAAAATTGCAAGTATCACGTTTCGGGGAACAATAATTATTTTCGCAATTTTTTCTGCAACAGTTGGTTTGCCATGTAGTTTTTTGTTTCCTTGCATGCCATTTGAATGGTTTCGTTCATAATGACTCCAGTTCTTCAGCTTAAAACGCTACAATTAGTAGAAAAAAAAAACTTAATAAAAAAAGGACGAATGAAATTAAATAGAAAGGAGAAAACCGCCCTCGGCTGTTCCGTTTTTGCTCGTTATTTTTAGAAAAGATCTATTTGTTTCCCGTTCACAGTTTCAAGGTGAAGGGAAGAAAAAAAAAACGAAGGGAGGAAAAACAAAATGTAAAGAAAAATGAAAGAACAAACCAAAAAAAGCAACCTTGATATAGGATAGTTCAGAATTAGTAGTTTAACACATCTGCAAATTAACTTTGGTATAAACTTTGTATTCCTATTTAGTTATTTATTTATTTATTTTTTTTTTCGTTTTTTTTTTTTTTCTTTTTTTTTTTTTTCAGCCAAAACAGATAAGAAAACAAACACTAAGACAAAACAAACGAAACCGAAAATAAATTTCAAAAACGTTAAAAAAAAAAAAGAGAGAGAGAGAGAGAGAGAGAAAGAGACTGGCAGTGCTAAACGTCCCAGATATGGAAACATCAAGTTTGGTTAGCCTTATAAACTTGATGTTTCTTTGTTTTCCTAGGTTATTTCTTGACTTGTGAAACCATCAGCTATCAAATGCAGTTTCCAGCAGCGTTCTATAAGTGTTTAACACTGTGTGTCAGTCCGCGATTCTTGTATTATCTATAACTACAAAACAATTCTTCTCCCAGTCTGTCCTTGAGTTGAGTTCCTCGATTTTTCGTTATATTAAGATGCAGGTCTCGTTAGCAAAATGTCAATCTTCCATTTCACGATGAATGAAACATTGTGAAAATGCAGCTTATTACGGCACACGGCATTCTATACACCTACGCGATTTTTGTATTTGCTGATTTGTGCCTTTCACATGCTCTCATAATCGTCATTATGCATCTTGTTATATATTATTCTGTACCTCTGAAATGTCATCGGTGCGATGTATGACGCAGTGTGCCTGAAATCGTGCTAGGGAACAGAAAGTTGGAGGATGGGTGGGACCCTAGCTAGATGGATGGATGGACAGGCTGGTGGATGGATGGATGGATGGATGAATGGATGGATAAATAAGTGATGGATGGATGGATAGATGCATACATGGATGG
Source organism: Peronia verruculata (assembly GCA_038406235.1). Lineage (NCBI taxonomy): Eukaryota > Metazoa > Mollusca > Gastropoda > Systellommatophora > Onchidiidae > Peronia > Peronia verruculata. The sequence continues at coordinate 1,887 of JBCAUA010832201.1, forward strand.
GTGGCTGGTGTGTGTGTGTGTGTGTGTTTATGTCTGTGTGTGGGTGTCTCTGTGTGTGTGGGCATGTGGATGGATGGATAGATGGGTGAGTGGATGAATTGATAGATGAGTGGGTGGCTGGATGGATGGACGGATGGGTGGATGGGAGGATGGATGGATGAAGGCTGGATGGGTGGATCGATAGACGGATGGACGGATGGACTGCTGGATGGAGGAATGACAGAAGGGAGGATGGATGGATGGATGGATGGATGGATGGATAGATGGATGAAAACTATTAACTAAAGGTCCAACTCAACTCAACGTGGCTACAATCAGCAAAGTGAATCACCAAGGCCTGCCTTATATTTTACCTCCAGCGAGACAAGACATTGTTTATACAAACACTCACCACAAATCTGATTTTGGGTCCTGGATATTTACATTCCTATAAGATTTTCGTGTCTCTTGGCTATCACAAATTCGATGGTTTTGAGATGGCAGACACCAACTGGGACCATCGCTGTATATCCATATAAAACTTTCTTTAGAGCATTGCTCCATCTGGAAAAAAGTAGTTCACTAATCTACGTATATTATGTAATAATTCTGGCCATGACTTGAGATTTTGCAACTTGCCCGGTCTATAAGCAGCTCACACTGTGATAATGACCCTTATTATTATGATTTCTATTATTACCATTAATATCATCATTATTATTTTACAAACAAAAAAAAAAAAGTCTTAATATGAAGACGATTGTCCATCGCCAAGTAATCAAAGGCATTAACAAGATTGAAAAACAACATGAAGAACTTTGACCATTCCTAAGAAAGTGGGATTATCTCTACTTTTTTTAGAAGGTGCCAATTTTTGCTGAGCGAGAAATGTTGTGGGTAGAAATTTGGAATTTGAAAATTTTTGCCCGGACAGCGGCACTCAGCCTACTCTTCCATCTATTTTGAACTGTCAAGAGTTCTTTAACGTGTGTAACGTACATACGGGGCCTCCGAAATATATTCGCCCTCATCCGAGAGGGCTACACGTCGGACTTCCCTACCAAGAAGCAGTCAGTTTTTAAAGTCCATCAGTAGAATCATTTTAAAGCTTTACGTTTTGAAAGTCCGCCAGTATATTTCCACAGCTTAACACCACTGGTAACAAATCTAATAACATTATGCCCGCATCAATTAATACAATCGATGGATCAAATGCTTATTTGAGTTAATCTCTTTATCTCGATCACATAACACAAGTTATTTTTTGACCACTGTTGTGGACAGCTGAGATAACCACCACTACAGGAGGTTGAAAAGCTTATAAAAACCATAACCATATTTGAGTTAATTTTATTTTGTTTGAGTTCACAATATTTAACAAAGTATTATATGAAAACGTTTTGTTTCTTTTTGATTTCCATTCACTTGTGTTTCTAGTCTGAATAAAAATGTGTTTATCCCTTTATTTCCTCAATATCCCCCTCGAATAATGATATGCGCGCAAATTTTTGTAAAGTAATCAATGGGTTTATCCAGTCATACTGATATATAACTTTGTTCTGTATCCGATATTACTTTACAGCCAGGCTTATGACTAGGTTTTGTTTTCTTTTCGATTGTTTGCTTTACTTTTACATTTTCTTTTTCATCTCTAGCTGGCTAACATAATACCTGGAGTTTTACGACCAAGATTAGGAGAAATCTTTGCTCAGTTATTCTTTGTCTAATATGCTACTTTATTGTTATTACTTTAATAATATTATGTCTGCAGCATAATAGCTAAATTTATTATTTCTAACGTTTTTTGCATCTCAGATGACTATATCTATAGCGCAATGGCATATCTTTTATTAGCTTATGATCTCCACAAAGAAATGGATCGTAGTTTATGATTCTTTCTTTGCAGAAAAGCTTAATATAGAGACAAGATTATTACTCACACACAACATTATTTTACAAATAACAACATTACATGCAAGCTGTGCACACAATTCGTCATGCTTCCTATTAAGGAAGTGAAGACGTTTTATTGCTTAAATCTCTAGATGAGATCAAAATAAGTTCGAGATGTAGTCGTTTACATTCGCACTATTGTTCATATAATGCAGCTTTACAATCAATTCTGATGTACGACAGAGTTATCAATCAATACGCTGCTTTAGGAGCATCGTATTATGATTCTCGTTATACATAATAAAATAGTTCTCAAGTTAACAAAACCGCCTTCATTTCACATACGACCATTTAAAAAGGTAGAGGTGAGGAATATAATTACGGGAACAAAATTACATGACAACATTGATAATTACTCCTACAAAATGTCAAGGTTTTTATCTTCTCGTAGATTTCGTGGAAAAAAAGTGTCATTTTTCAGTGTTCCATTATATTGTTGTTTTCTGACTGCGATTGCATTTATCATGGTCACAAACAACAGCTGTCGCCAGTAGAAATAATTCTAGACATTTTTGCATGTAACCTGAGGCTCTTTTTGCCTTTTATTTCTCTTTGACTATGCTTTCCGGTTTCTTTATTTATTTTTTTCCTTTTTTTTTTTTTTCTCCCCTTTTCATTTTCAGTATTATTTTCCTGACACAGGAGGGCGTGCGTGAGATCATCTGTACCTGAAAAATCCACCTCTTAAGTTCTGCATAAGCTGAGATAGGAAAAAAAGAATCTAGTACTTAACTTTCGGTTCAGATTTTCGTTCCATACAGCTTAATCAATTTTCTGAACAAAATTATATTTTATAATTACGCTTTTCGGAAATGGAAACGGAATGAGGATTCCAACAAGGTGGTTCCTCGTAAGCTTGGAGTTGATGTCGAACAAGGGGAATTGAACCCTACAGCCCGGTACACCGGGCAGATTTCCGGGCGTCAAATACCCCGCAGACCGGTAGATCTGGCTGACACACTCAGCCCAGTCCTACGGGTCTACTAAAGTTACAAACAGATCTAATGAGTCGCTTTGGGGCAAGGACATTTAGAACTGTGGTGATTACAAATGTCTGCGCCCATGATGGCGATGGAGAGCTTGTGTTTACAAAAGATACTGAACATGAAACGAGAAATGTGCGGTCTCGGCCCAGAAGGCCAGGGGCGGGCGGGGGTGGCGGGGGGAGGGGGGGTTCAGGCAATGGTGACCAGGGTTCAAAGAGTTAATGATTAGCATCTGCCTAGAAATATCAAAACCTGAAGGCACTCAGAAAAGGTGAACGACAAGAGAACAACGTTTATATTTTGGTATGGGTTTGAATGCAGATTAGCGGGTATTCATCACCAAATCTGGAATCGACAGTCATACATCTATGTAGATCTGCTTTCATGACGGATTGAAAAACTAGAAACTTCCCTTAGTCTTAATGGCATAAAATTGATCAGAAAAACGAGGCAAATCAATTTCTTTCAATTTACTGTATAATGGCAGTGGGTTTTCAATTTCTTTTGATGCTGCAAAATAAATTCAGAAACTTGAATGTTGGAAGTCGATGAAAGATGTCAGACAGATCAACAGTCAGCTAGAGAGAAAGAATGATTGACTGAGATCAGGGAAGAGGGAGAGAGAGAGTAGAGAAGAGAGAAAGTATTTCATGTATGTGGAGGTGACGGAGAAAATGGGTTAGAGCAGAATACCAGATAAAGCAATCTGTCGAGATAAATGACCTCTTTTCTGCATTGTATTAGAACCAGAAATATAGTTATCTGCTCTGTATCTGAGACAATAACAACAACAGCAACAACAACAACTGCAACAACAGAAAGAACAAAAAACAACAACAACAACAAAACGATATTTATTTAGGAAGACAGATGTGAATAGGGAGAACGACACTTTTGAAACACCACAATCTCTAGCGCTATCGAGAAGAAGGGCACCATGTAGAGATGCTAATGTCAAGGCGCTGTGACAATAACAAAAACAAAAATAAAATCATAAACAAAAACAAACAAAAATATAATGAACAAAAAAAAAAACAAAATCCGCTTTCCAAGGAAGGCAGATGTGGACAAAGAACGCCGCCTTTAAAAGGCTACAATCTCCAATGCTACCTGGCAGAAGGGCACCATGTGGAGATGCTGATGTCGAACCTGGGGAATATGGCCATCACAGAATCGATTTCTTTGTGGACGTAGCCATCCTTTTGTATCCCAGGTCCGCCAGTCTTATTCTCCACCCCAGGGGAGCCAGATAAATTTTTTAGCACCTGGAAATCACGGCCGACCTGTGTTGTCCATCATGTTGATTGTTCAGGCCCAGGTCGAGGTCGAGGTCAAGGTCCAGGTCATCAGTTAACCCGTGTTATGCCAGACTGTCACCAGTGAAAGTTTGAGCAATTGTTTCCGCTTACACAATTATTATTACTTCTGAATCCTTTTGGGGAAAATGTGTACAAAAGATAGAAACTAATTTAAAATGGTCTGGGAGTAACTTTAGCAAGCACAGATCTTGAATACAGGAAATATGCCGTTTATTTAGAATAAATTACTTTTTTCAAGTTTAATCCATATCTGCTCTCATCGTCTCTCTCTCTCTCTCTCTTTCTCTCTCTCTCTCTCTCTCTTTCTCTCACACACACACACATACACACACACACTCACACACACGTACATTTCGTCAGATGTTTGACGATCAGTTTTGTTTGAAACAGAACAGAACATTTTTTTCACCAAAAACATATTTACATACACATCCATAAACTGGCACACACGGAGTGATATCCAGACATAGACTACACACATAGATTACACACATAAACTACACACATAAACATACAAGCACGCACAAGCAGGCGCACTTGTCCTTTTTAAACAACCTAAGACAATAGGAGTAATTTATCTCTCTCTGTGTGTTCTCTGCTTCTGAGCCACCTGCAAGGAAGTTCAGCCCTATGTCATTCCGTCCCTTCTTCAGTGTTATCTTGCCGGCTGCGGCCAAACTGAGAAGAATATGTTTGTGTGTTGTGCAATCCATGCACATAGGTGTACTAATCATCACGGCTATCTATAGTGTCCACACCAGATTTAGCTGACGAGTTTTATGTCAGATGACATTAAAGTCAGCCTATTGAAGGGGTATTGTGAGATCATTGTGATTAGTCCTATTGCTTCCCTTTGGCAGACACAAGAGATGTTGAGCAGGCAGTATAAAGAAGAAATCATTATTTTTTCTTCATATCATTTGAAAGACGTCTAACCCAAAATTTTGAAAAAAAAAGAAATGACAGTTTCTATAGATATAATTTAAAAACAACAACAACAAAAACTTTCATGACGTATTTTTCAAGCAAAGAGCGCAAATGTGGCACCCCCCCGCGCCCCCTTTTTTTTTTTTTCACTGCTTATTCAACACCTCTTGAATCCGACAAAGAGGAGTAATAGGGCTCTTGAGATAGATTTCCCCTTAGATTAGACGTGCAGGGTTATTATGGCTAACAAAGTGAGTCAAGATCATAGAATCCCTGGCACCTAACTGACATGCCACTGAGCACGACCTGATGATAACTCGATATCGGTTAGCTCGATGGAATTTCTGTTTCCACCCTCTCCCCCCCTTCCCCGTTCCAAAACCAGCTACCTGGAGAGTACTGTTTCAGCACATAATATGTATAATGTTCAGTACATGCTACTATGAGTCATTTTACCTTTGCATGTTTTAATATTACGTGTGTGCGTGTACAAAGTATTTAAATACCGTACATACATATAGAACTTTGAGATAGTTTTTATCATACATAATAGTTATAGAAGTACAGAACTTTGAAAACCTAACTATCCAAAGTATCAGTAGGCTACAACTTCAAAGAAAAAAAAAAAAAAGTCTTGTTGAATTAAGATACTTCTCTATAAAGATCAATTTGATCCACAGGACTGACATTGTGCAAGTTCAGTGTGCATGACTTTGGCATCAAATACAAAGTAATTGTTTCAAGGGTTGAAATACAGTTTTCTGAAAGCCATGCCATTGGATTTTAGGCAATGAGATTTTCAAGGATCGTGAATTACTCGTATTATTACCCTCAGTCCAGTATCTTCACGCTGTCATCCAGCTTTTTTTAATCATTAATGCGACTCAGAGCTAGTCAAATATTCTTTCATAACACATCCATCTTTGTTGTTGTTGTTGTTGCTTGCTTGCTTGCTGATATAACACGAGTAGTTATGTAGAGAATATTTCAGTATGATGGCGTAAGGCTTAATGTTATTGAAATCAGCAAACGTCTTAGGCATTGATGTAGACAGCCTGCATTGGAGGTGACTTACCTTTTGGCTCCCGAAATATTTTTTTTCTTTCTTATGGACTACAAATTTGATTTTAATGCTTGTGTGTATTTTTGGTTATGCCTACGTAAGCAGTTAAAAAACGATCGACTGATAACGTGCTTGGGTGTCACTGTCAGCACTTAGAATTGTGCGAATCATTGCGTCAGCCTTATTTAAGAGATAAGTTTTCGATATGTATGACATAGACACTAATTCTTGGAACAGGAGATAAGCTCGTAAAACCTATGCCTTGAACATTCTTGGAAATGCAAATTAATGCTTGTCAGCGTTGTCCATGGAATTTGTTTACACAGTTTGATACGAGAATAACAAAAAGTAAGACAGAGAACGCAGTAAATTGGAAAGTCTTGAGATCAATAGCCACTGCTCTTGCGAAATCAAATGAATAAATCAATAAATGCAGGAAAGACAAAACATCAAAATAATGCTTTCAATAAAAAGAAATATCTAGATAAATAAATAACTTCAATATATCAACAAATCAATAAACAGTAAGTCAATAAATAATTAATAAATACATAAATAAAGAAATAAGTTGATTATCAAGCTAGAAACAAATGAAAGACAGCAAATCAATTCAATGAGTTACGAAGTAAATATTACAAATCTTTTCTGGACGTCATCCGTAATTCAAGACAAGGAAATGTAATTTCATCCTTAAATTTAGACGAAGGATACACATTTACTCTCCAGTGCACTAAAATTTATCAGGCTAGCATTTTGATCTGACAGAATCGAAACGGTGAAGCAAACCCATTTCTAGCTCGGTTGAAAGAAACAAGGAAACATCTCCATAGATCTATAAATGTACTTTAATCCACAGTCGTCTGCCCCCCTCCCTCCCCCCCCCCCCCACTGTGTATACAAGATATATCATTCTGCACATAGCCAATGGCTAATCACCGGTCACAAGGTTGAGCTCCCTCAGCCATTTTTAGTTTTCGAGGCAAACATAGTTAAGATTCTGTGCAACATGGAAGACACAAATTTTAATAAGAGGATGAAAAATAATTTCTGTACTATCACTCTTAGTCTTACCTTATTTTTTTCTTTCTTTCTTCGAGGGTATAAACTACGACAGAGATATGTCTCATGGCATCTTTCGTCAAAGAGATATTACTGCGGCTATAGAACTACATGAAGCAGGCGCAGGTTGTCCTTGCAATGGAGGCCATGTTTTCTCTGAGGCAGTATGATTGGCTTTCTCCGCTCTCCCTAGTTTCTTTTGATTGGCGCAATAACATGGCACGTGACCATACATGGCACTTCATCATACTTCTATTTCAGGAGCTGACTGAAGGCTATCTGTGACAGCGCCGGTGTGGAAACAGTGCCTGACTCTGAGTAACTATAGCGGAAGTTCAAAAGATTATTTTATTTTCTGCCTTATCTCTGTCTCTCAAGTCAACAGTGGTTCTCCTTGGAAGGAAATGGAAATGAAAGTATCATTTTTCGTTATGGAACTACCTTTGCTGGATTTATTGCTGATCACCGGCAATGACGACAGAATTAAGCAAATTTATTCTTTCCTCAATTTCCCGTATTGCAGTACACTATATGTAAATTCTTACTTTGCTCACTCCCTGACGCCCCGAATCACTGTTGGACCTGCCGACTTTGACACACTTGTACATGTATTTAGGGGATAAACATTAGCTGACCTTTTGAGACGAAAAGAGTTTACAGACTGTCTTCTCAAACTGTGTTTTGCAGGACAATGCCCGATTTATTTTACCATTGCTGGAGCAAACTGGTATGTGTTCAGAGCAAACAATGAAAGGAAACTTGGTTTTAAAAAAGTATATTGCTTTAATTTTTTTTTTCCCAGAAATGTGAGATCATCTTTCAGTGAAATCTATGGGGAAATACTTGAGTTTGTTAAATGCAAATTTTGATTATTAAAACATAAATAAATACATTTTCGAAATTATCCTCTTATATTTTGTGCATGAAATTGGAAACCTTGTATGCAAAATTTCAAGGAAATACTTTGAAAACTGTGAAGAACCATGTTTGATAAAATTACACAATTAGCTAGAAAAATTCAAAGACGACGGTTTTTGTCGTATCAAGCTGAAGAGTATTGTCAGTGGCCCAGGAAAAAGCTCAGCAGGGAAGGCAAGCTGAAGATCATGGACCTGCTTTAGGGCCAGGAATCTTCTGAGAATTTTTAAGAAACTTTTAGATGCTTTTCTCAATCGTCTGAGATTTTTTGGTGAGCTTTCAGGTTTTTTTTTTTTTTTTCGTAATCTCCTGAGATTATTGGTAAAACTTCCGATTAAAAAAAAATATATTTATTTGTCTTTTTTTAATCTCCTGATATTATTGGTGAGCTTTCACACGCTTTTCTCATTCAAAGAAGCTTTGCAAGCTTTCGCTCCAAAACGTCTTCTGACATTATGTTCCTGACTTCTTCTTTTCTTTTAGATCAGTTTTGTAACAATAGCAAAGCAAAACAACAACAACAACAACAACAAAAATCAATCGGAGCGTCTTTGTAAGTGTTTCAAAGAAATTTCTACAACTACCCTGTGTGAATATGTCGGAAAAATCGAAGAAACTACTCCACTAAATAGTCACCAACCCAGTCGACCTCCGCTTTTCAGTGAAGACATGTACCGGTATAGGTTTATGTCGGAGTTAAGTATTAATAATAGAAAACAGCTGCTAGCTTGAGAAAAGAATGGGATGGAGGGGAGAGTGTCCCGGAGGTGATTTCTTTTTTTTTTTTTTACTCTATCATCTTGGGTTTTAGCTTTTCTGAAATGGGTGTCTTTGAAATTTATCTCCTCCGCAAAATATTAGCGAAACTTAATGAAACATGGCCAAACTGTTGTTTGGTATATTGTCTAAAAAGCTCCTACTTTTCAGCTCATCATATGCACACACAACCAGGAACAATACCAAAGAATAATAATAATTTTACAGAAAAGATGTAGCCTAGAAATTTTTGAAAAAGCCATGTAGGGAAATTTCACATTTGGCCCTTTTATTATCACAGCCAAAAAAAAAAAAAACAAACTATTATTTTCTATAACTTACAAACATAATGGGATGCGCACATGCACTTTTTTTTTTTTTTTTTGTTTTGTTTTGTTTTCTGCTTCTCTGTTCATTTTTTTTTTTTTTTTTAAATTTTGCTTGCTACTCTCTGACACCAAAAGAGCTGCCCTAGAGTAACGACTTCTTGGGGTCTGTATGTGACCTCCATGTCTTTCAAAACCAAAAGTGCCTTCTAGTTTCACTAAAACATAAGTTCACAAGTGTATAAAGGAGAATTTCCCTCTATCTGGAAGATGCAAGGAGTCGCCGTGACTGTGTTTTGAGATTCATTGACGTCGGGTTTTCGAGTCTCTAATCCTACAGTCGGGGCATGGGAAGGATTTAAACATTGGAATCTGCATTTTTCTCAGTGACTTAACGGTCAACTAGCTTCATGCGTGGAGAACCTTGAAATCTAATCTTCTCGGATAAGGGCAAATCGGATGACCCGGATGACCTGTGAGTAAGTTATGCCTGTTAAAGAACCCTTGGCAGAGATGTTCCTGTCCTGGAACAAAATTCAAATTCCAAATTTCTGCCACCAAAAATTCTCATCAAACAGTTCAGGCACTTATTACTGAAAGCCGAAATAATCCTGCTTTCTTAGGGTTGAAAGTCTACATATATGATTTTAAAAGAAAGGGAGGACAAGTTCATTTAAAAGCATCTGACAAAAGCTGATATTCTGAGTGGTCGTGAGTCTATTTCGCCTCGGAAGGGTCACCCAATATCCACCCCTGGCATTGAGACTCAAGTAGAGATCATAAAATCAAGTGTTTTATGCATTTTTTGCCGGTTTCCAGCAGAATATTGATGATTTACCACTGCATAAAGTAACCAATAGGAACCAAATCCTAACTGACAGTTGGCCGAGACATCATCAAAGACCATGGTTGACATACATTAGAATGAACGTCCATTTTTTGATGCTTTATTATATACAGAAAAAGTAATGCTTTTTAAACAAGACAACAAAAACATTTTTTTTTCAACCCAAAAATCATATTATAACAACACCCCTCCCACGCCTCCTCCTCCCCCCCCCCACCACACACACACTCCCCAGCCACCCATCCTTAGGAAGAAATTAAAATCTGTATTTTTGGTGTTTGATTACAATACATTGTAATTAATTACGTGTAATATGTATGACAACACTATTTGCATGGTGACCTCCTTTGGTTGCTCCTCACACATAGCTCTAGATAAAAAAAAGTAGGCCTATCTGTACATTACATCACTGGGATCAGGTGGAGCACACGAAGTTTATGTACTAGTCAGGGAAAGAGGCAGGGGCGGATAAATTTAAACCTGCTACATTGAGAGAAATTATAATGATTATTACTATTATTTTGATAATATTAACAATAGCACTCCTATAATTAGCGCCTATCCCTGTACAGTGTTGCTGTTCAAACTCGAAGCGCTTTTTAAAATCTTTTGTGACCCCAACAGACATTCACATACGTTCTCAGTTTCCTGGTAAGCATACAAGGCGGCTGCTTTTTAGGTGCTCTAAATCTTATCAAATAAAATATGCTAGTCTACATTCATGTGACATACAGCTGAAATCAACAAGAACACATTGTCTATAGTAAAAAAAAAAGGAAAAGAAAAATACTTGTGCAAAAAAGTTTTTTTTTTTTTTTTTTAAATAATACATTTAAAATAGTACATATAAATAGTGAAAAGGGTATGGTTTGCTGTCTATTTTCATTCCAAAAGGAATAAAAATGAAAACTAATCTATAGACATACATGTAGATCTATATCACACTTGTATGCATTTAAAAACACGACCATGAAAAAGAACAACACCCGTTGTTGGAATCAAGTCCTGACTGATAATTTTACACGTACATTATATGTTATCAACTAGGCCGTGGGTCAAACATAGGGTGAACAGATTGTATGGAAGCTAATGGCGAGTGTGTAAGTATGTATTATTGTTTGTAGGTATGCATGCAAGTATGTATGGCAAATGTGTGTATTAGTATAATATAATGTATGTACGTGTATGTATTTCGGTTAAGGAAACACAGTGGAGGACTAGACGTAATAAACCCAAATACATGTACACCTATTACGCCAAGTATGTGGCCTTTAACATATCGCTCCTAAATAGTGATGATAGAATTGTGAGGAAGACTGCCAAAAGACAAATGCCCATTCCAACGGACACTTCCCAACAGTTCACCGGATACTTGACGGATAAAAAGGGTCAAATAATTCAATCCAAGCCAGCTGGGCCACGTCGCAGTGGGTCTTCCTGACTGAGTTATGTGCCAGAAAAAACATCCAACTACTTCTAAGGGGAGATGAATACGTTTACAGCATGACCAACGACAACGACGTGTCCTTAAAATTTAAAGACCACAAAAAGTTTTATATTGCCTTCAAACAAAGATGGCAGGAAAAATATGAAGAAGAAGTCACGACCAAACAATCACAAGGCCGAATCGTCCGGGAAGGGAAAGAGATAAACCATCTCACATTCACACCTCACAGATCACAATCGAGGCGATCAACTTGGGTCATTCACCACTCGAGGACAACAACTCGAATTTTTTTTTTTTTTTTTAGACTTTCAAGCCTGAGAAAGTAGGATTGTCTCGGCTTTTAAAAGTTGTCAATTTTTGCTGAGAAATGTTTTGGGTATAAATTTGGAATTTGGAAATTTTGCACGGACAACGGCACTAGGCCTACTCTTCCATCGAATTTGAACTGCTAAGGGTTCTTTAACGTTCGAAACATACACACGGGACCTCCGAAATATATTCGCCCTTATCCGAGAAGGCTAAATGTCGGGCTTCACTACCCACAGGAAGCCAAGGGATCGTTGAGTCACTGAAAAAATGCGGATTTTCGATCTTCGTGTCCTGTCATACCTCAATGCAGAATCCGCGAGTTGATCCCGGCCTGTTTTC
>JBCAUA010832212.1:0-14114 GCA_038406235.1 Peronia verruculata
CCCAAACGGTATCAGGATCTGTGATGTTTGACTATTGTATGACATTGTAATATACATCATATTGGCTTATTGTTGGGTCGGCCTCTGTACAGTTTGTGTTTGACCGTTTAAGTAAAAAAAGTGTGGCAAGTAGGAAACTATTAGTTATAAAAGCACTGTATGTTTTTGCGAAGAGATGTGTGATATTATGCACATATGGTTTTGTTGGGAGTGTTGGTCTATGAGTTTGCTCATATTCTGAATGTTAGGCTCATTCCTACGTAGTTAGATGATGATGTTGAGATTTGTAAGCCAAAGTTCATTTTAACGCTATTGGTAAGCAATCAAATGTATCTGTATTTGTCACTTAAGTTGTGTGTTCTCATGTCACTCACGCTGTGTCCTCAGTCATCTCTTTCGTTTTGTTTGGTCTAAGGCACTCTAACATGAGCTGTTCACCTTGTCTGTTCTGTGGACCCATGGTACAGCCACAGGCTGGTTTGATGTCTTCCAAATATTTGCTTTTCAATGAGAGGTTTACTATTCAGCCTGCCACAGCACAGCAGTTTGAAATTAGTTGTTTAGCACAATATATTAGCATAATCTCCCAAACACAAGGGGTCAGTTTTTGTACTTCTTAACTGTTTGCAACTTGTTTTCAATTTTGTCCTGCTGTGCTTTTTTAAAACATTTATTTATTTATTTATTTTCTCTGTACAATTTTTATTCTGTCCGATTTTGGGTGGGAATTTACTGTGTATAATTTTACATAGCTTCTGCATCTTCCCTTCCAAAAATTAAATCAATGCCTACAGTTGTGGTGGATCTTGGGGGAATGGTCATATTTTTTCCACTCGCCTATAAAGAGCTAGTTCATGTTTATAAAGCGAACATATAAAATCTGGCAATCTGTTCGTTGGTTAAGTTAGTGAAAAGTATTTGTGTGCTGTCAGGTTTTAACAGGATTTTCATTCAAGATTTATGAGTATTACATCGACATTTGAATCTCTACATTTGTCACTGTAGTAGATAGAAAGTTAACTGACATGAAATTTCCACTTCAGTATGGGTATTATGAAGATTCTTCGTAAATGAAATGGAGCCATTGCTGTTTATTAACTATGAGAAGATGACATTGTCACAGAACTATGATGTAGTTCTGTTAACTAGCAGTCAGTCACACAAGTCCAATGTTGGAACTACTTCAGCAGCTATCATGAAATCTTTAGCTTACATTTGTTATTTGTAGTAGACTAAGCAATTAACTATTGGACTTACTTGAGAATTTTTATTATAAAATTTTTTTTTTATATCAACAACACTGTTCATGCACTATGTGTTTCACTGTAGATGTTTACCACAATTTTGGTCAAAAGCACAATTTGAACAGTTGCAAGTTGCCATGTTCAGGGATCATGAATTTTTTTCAATGCAATTTGCAGGAAAAAATTCTGAATGGAAAATCCTGAAGGGTTGCATTTACCAAGGTAAATGGTCAGCCCTCTTAATTCTGGCTTTATATGAGAGGCTTTATGAAGAGAGATCCCTAATTCCTGATTTGCCATCATACGTTTTATTTATGGTGCTTTACCATGTATGGTCACTGACCGCGGCTTCAACAATTAACACATGGTGCTTTTAGCAAATTGACTTTTATCATAATTCTTTCCAATCTATTTTGTCAGTTTTTAGCCTCATTGTTAGGCTGAAGTAGCCTTTTTGCATAGAAGGAGTACTGTATCATGCATGGTTCTAGCCTCACTTTAACATGATTGTCAGAGTGTCTATTGTTAACAAAATGCATTGTAGAAATGATTGGGACCACCATATATGTTGCTCTGTCCTGTCTGGTTTCAAATCGGATGTGCCATAGGAAAATCAGGCTGTTTGTGTTGGCGTTGATTAGAGACATTTTCAGTGTTTCTGAGAAAGAAAGTCAGATGGATGGTATGTTCATGTGCTCATAGATTTTACTGTATTTCTGATTTGTTCTTGATGAAAGAAAGGTGATCATTGAACAGAGGTATTTGCATTATGTTATTGATATGAACTTATATCACATGGTTACATCCTGTGGTATTTCAGTACCAGGCGATAAGTTCTAAGCATGTAGGAAAGGTTGCTTGTGTCTCGAGAGATTCATGGCTTCATGTCCTGAAACTCTTTGTACAAATCAGGTCATATCATAGAGAGAATGCAACTTTTGTACAAAGCTGGCAGGTGATTCAAAGTTTTGAGTTAACCTCCACCGGGAGGTTGAAAGACGTGTATAGAATGAATGCAAAGTTTATTTAAGTAAATCCAATGTTCTTTTGTAAGTAGTAATTGTACAAGCCAGTCAGTTAAATGATGGTTTTAGTTCAGATTTATTATAGCAGCCAAGTGACTGTGTTAATGTTAATATGATTTTTGCATTGTGCAATGCTGACTTTATTTTATTTGAGTTTTACATTTGTTGAGGCATTTGCTAAAAGCGCTTGTATATTTTGTTTGGTTCAGACATGGCTGTTTGCTAATGTGGAGCTGATGGCAGAGTTCTGTTCTGCAATTGTATATAGTTAAACAGAGTGGGGAATGAAATCATTTGGCTGTCGTTTTCCCTGCTGATGATGTTGCAGGGCAGTCTTGAGATGGATGCATATGCAAGCTATGGTTGCAAATTAATGCCCTCATCGTTGTGTCGCATTGTGTTGGATTTATTGCACTCTGTCACCAGCACACACAATTTGTTATGCGCACATGTATCACATGCAACGATATGTACATAATGACTTATGCATGACATGAAATGTCAGAGACCATATATAAATATATATTTTTAAACTGTGAAAGCAGATAATTTATTTTTGTAAGCATTTCTCTAACATGATTGCTGTGTCTGTTATGCTGGAAAAGACAAAAAAGAATGGCCTTGACGTCTCAAGCTGGAAATTTTTGTATTGTCTCTTCATTTTTGTACCTCTAGTTTTTGTCCACACTTTGTGTGTCATTTTGTCTCTGTATGTCATTTGTACCCATCACTGTATGTCATTTGTACACCCATCTCTGTATGTCATTCGTACCCATCTCTGTATGTCATGTGTACCCATCACTGACACACACTCATTGGAATAACGGAAGATAACACTGTTGAAGTTATTTTGTATGAATACACTAATGTTGAACTCTAATGTTGGTTGCGCTGTTTCAGTGTGATTGACTATGGGTGTCAAACTCCAAAGTTTTACTTTAGAAAGAATCATTTATTTACACATAACAATTCCCATACTTTGTAAGTAACATTCATTAATTTTTACAGATCTAGCACGAGTGCTTTTATTCATCTCTAGGAATAACTGAATGATTTGACGTTTAAGGTCCTTATTTTTTTTGTTTTAAACTTTCATACATATTGTAAATAAGACTGGATGTGCTTTTTTTGTTTTTATGTTTGTATTTGTGCTTTTCATGTACCGTAGTTCAATTGGAAAAGTAGGAGAATGTTCTTCATGTGCATTTTTTAAAACTTCTTATTTTAATGCACAGACTTGTGTAATAAAGACCCAAAAAAGTGGCAGATAAGCAGAGAATTTCATAAAATGTATGTATCCATTGTTGTTGTTTTTTTTTTACAAGAGCTTCTGAAGGTTTGTTTATTGTTTTATGTCTCAACATTTTTTTTTGTTGAATTCCACACCAAATTTTGAATCAGAGTGTGAAGACAGTGCACACTTTTAACATTAGAAATCCAACTCATCCAGACTTATAATCAGGACTTTGATCTTTGTGGTGAAAAATGTATGAAATTTTAACTTCTAGAAGTGCTAAATTGTATCCATCCTTTTCCTCTGTAAGTGTTTTTTAAAATGCATAATTTGCACTTTTATCAATATTATTTTATTTTCAAACAACATAATGAGAAGGCTACACTTAAACACATGAATTGTGTTGTGATATGAGATGTAGCACGATGAAATCAGGCACTCGTCAAACTGAGGTGTCAGGAGAAATCATGTTTTTCAACAGGGAAGCAATTTTTGATGCATTTATTTTTTTATTCACATAACCCTGAAGTATCAGTCTAAAAATGCATTTGATGTTAAATTTTCTAATATAGAGTGGGTAAACGGCTAAAAGCCCAAAAATTGTAATTTAATAGCCTGGCCTAACAAGGATTTATAAGAATTAAATCTGTTTTCTTGCTATGTTCAGCTGCAGCAACAGGTCACTCCCTCCATCTTTGATTGCCAGTATCTCAATTTCTACTTCAGGTAAAATGGCATTTTTTTTTTTCACACGCAGAAAGGGAAATGTCTAATATTCCCAGTGATACCAATAACTCCTTCTGTTCAAAATTTGATGAGAGCCTGATTTCACTGTGTTGCATTCTCATATAAGAAAATGTGTTCTCTCGCCAGGTATTTCTCATAGTGAAGGATTGACCCTGTTTAGTTTTTCATCCTCATGTTGGCAGTGAGTTTTGTGTTTGAAACAACCTGACAGTTTTGATCGGACACCAGCTGAGCATTGTAAAGAGTGAAATATTTGAGCCTGATAGCAGGGACACCTCATCAAGTCTTCCTACACATTCCTCATGGCCATACTTCTGAGTTTTTGTAATTGTTGAAGAAGACCCCCCCCCCAGAGAGAGAGAGAGATTCACACTGACACATATTTTGACATAATGAATCTCCCTGTACATTTTTTCAAATATAGTGAATACAATGCAGTTTCTACACCATGGAGCGATAAGGAGAATTGTACTTGAATGGCTGGAGAAATGAAAAGACTGTGATGTAAAAGGCATTTTGTCAAACTATTTTAAAATAACCCTTTGGGCAGCATCATTGTATCAAAGACTAAATAGCTTGAAATAGTTATCTTCAGTGGAATATGTATTTTGGCTTTAGTCTTCAAATTATGGTCTTCTGTACACACTCTGGTCACCTTAGTTACTTAATAACGATAGCAAATACTTCAGTTTAATACGTTGGTATTATTTTGTCACCACTGTGCTCCTTTTGCCCACTTTTTTTTTGTCTTAACAAGCTATTAATCAACCACTTCTCTATCAAGAATATCCTTGCATTTTTGAGCTGCACAATAGATTTGTAGTAACATATACAATCCATATCTAGTATAATTGATAACAGAAATTATTTTTGAGTGTGAAATTTCGGTCAGACACTTCGCAAGCTCGGTTCTTTGTTGTCCTATCTCCATTTTGGGCTGTTTGGAGATATAAATGTCATGTGAAAAAAAGGATAGTAAATCTACTAGTTATTTCACTGATCACTCACCCAAACAGGTATATTTTGAAAAAATCATTTTGTCGTATCTCCTATGTACAAAAACAGTTGCTAAACACAACTCATCAGTTCTCTCAAAATGTGAAAAATGGAGATAGGGCAACAGTGGTATGTTCCATTTCGAAGAAAAAAAACAATTTGCTAGAGTAGACAAACCTGGTTCATTTAGTTCAAGGTAGAAGAATACAGTTTGCTGTAAACTGCTGTGCGATTTAAAGAGTACTGCAAGCATGTGCAACTTGATGTTGGTATTTTCAGTGATTATACTCAACGTTACTCAAAGAAAACGGTTTGGTGTTTTGAGAGCTTCATTCTGTCAAACGTGCAGTTTGGATAAACACACTCACGAGTTTAATATTCCATTGTGGTCACTTTTTTAGGATAACATCAAGGATAGTAAATTTTTCTTGGATGTATGTAAGTAAAAACACTGATCTTTGTGCATCAATGTTGTGGGTCAAATTTCCAATACATTCAATAGTTATAGAGTCCTTAGCCATTTGTCTTTTATGGGTTTTGATGCAGATTTATAATATAATGCAAATAACAAAAATTGTGGATTTAAAGTTTAGCAACGGGCTGTGTTTTAGCTTGACTGTAATGTGCATTTCGGATTGGATTAGCTTTTTTCAGTCCGAGCAACCCTTAAACTGAACGCGCAAGAGCCTTGAAATGATGTACAATGTATTTTGCATAGCAAGGACATGTTCTTGCACTCTGCTAATTCCCTCTCACTTAGGACCAACACATGTTAGATGGCAGCTCAGAGCAATGAAAAGGTTTCAGTTCATTTTAATTCTCTCTGCGAGAGAGATGCATAGTGTTATTGGAGTAAGAGAGATGCATAGTGTTATTGGAGTAAGAGAGATGCATAGTGTTATTGGAGTAGAGTGTCTAGGACATTCAAATTGTTCTACAATGTGAGCAATCAGATCATGATAGATGTTTGTTTTACAGAGCAGTTCTTTCCTCTACCACAGGAGTTACAAAGTAATTTTTGAATTATTAACATAATCCAATATGTTATGTGCACCAGTAAGTGATAAACATTTGAGACCAATGTCCCTTCCTCTAGTGTATGCTCTTTAGAGGTATATATCTCAGTTTGCATTACCTCTTTAGTCATCTCTTTCATTATGGTATCTCTGTGAAAGTTAGAGCTCGATATCTGGAACTTCGTCAGTGTTACCATTTTATCTGAAACAAAATGTCATGACTATCAGCCAATGATGATAGATAACAAATTTCTAACGAATTTGAATTAAACAGTCTCTTCAGATCTGCATATACATTAAAAAAAAAAACAAAAAAAACTAAAATATGAGCTGCACACAGTTTTTTTTTTTTTTTTGCTTTTTTGTTTTTATTTGTTGAAGTTACTTCTTCATCATAGCAACAGCTGTCACCTTTATTATCTTCATCTTGTTTTGCTTGTAACATCTCACTGAGTCACTGATCTCCAAGGATTCCATCACCCACATCCATTGCCTACTAATTATCTACCTTTGTTGTATTCTTTTCATACAACTTTGTCCTAAACAGAATGTTTAAAATATCTTTATATCTACCTGGCACTCACATCCATTGACCTGCCCAGCACAAGAACCTTCCTGCAAACTTGTCTCATGCCAGCATCCTCCATCTATGTTTGTTTTTCTTCCTCTCCCTTTTAGAGGCGAGGATATCAAAATATAAACATGTATTAAATATTTATATGTCCATTTACTCTATATCTTTCCTGATATAGAGGTATGTATATTCATTGGAAACTTACAAACAGACTTGGAATTTTATGATATGTTTGGATAAGACATGATATTTTAATAGATTGTTTTCAGTCGCTGTGCAAGTGTATGAAATCCAGTGGGTTTATATTCAGCATCTTAAATAGGATTTGTCTCAGTGTAAAAATTGAAAGTGTGAGGTTTTAAGGTAGCAGTTTTCAAAGAAGAGCTCATTACTGTATTACTCTATATGGATTGGGGCATTCTGTCTTATACTTTTGTTCCTGATGTAAATGTATCATATATATAATGTATTTCTGAAAGTATGGATATATGTCTTTGTATCACTGATGCCTCTAGTCGCCATTTACAGTGTCATACTTGTGGATTTGCACTTTGTTGATGAATCAGTCACATTTTTGTACATATTTTTAGTAATGGAGTGAATCACATTTGATTGCTTGATTGCATCGTTCTGGCATTAAAGGCTGTCAAAACTATTGGCATAGAATGCATACGTAAATCACTATAGGTTGTACCTCAGAATTAAAAAGTATACAAATTAATTATTATTAAATCAGGACATTGAAATCAGTGATTAATTAAACTCTGTGCAACTGAGAAACATTTATCTCTTTTTTGTCATCTGCCACATCAGTAGCCTGGCTGCAGTTCGTGGTAATAGTGCAGTAACTCTGTCACTGACATTTTGTATGATGGGAGAAGCAGAAAAACTGGATCACAATGTGTTGAGGTTTCTGTCAGTATTATGCATTGCAGAAATTTATGAAAAAATCAGTTAGAGTTTTGTTTCTTTGCCTTTGATGTCATCCTCAGTATTTGGCAAAAATGTATTCTTGATAGTTTAGCAGTTCTAGATTTATTTCATGAGCACAACAAGCTGCTTATAAATACTACATGTACTTTTAGAACTTTTGCATTCATTATGTTAGATGCTTATAATAGTGTTTTCATTTTTTTTTTTTTTATGTGTGACTTGAATTCTGTGACATGTACTCAGAATGTTGGTACGTCAGTCTCGATCATTACAATAGATTTGTTTCGACCAAGCAAACGGCTGGAAATCCCCGTCTAATTTTAGTAGGAGGATTACAAACACCCCGAGATATTCATTATTATTGACAAAGAAAAGTACCTAAACATGCACGGGACTGGTGACAGTTGTTCACAGATCTCGTGGGGGAGTGGTAACAAACGTCAGTGAGTGTTCTATTTTTAGCAAGGGAATATAAAAGCTTCACTACGGATTTCCAGGTTCTTGCTTAGTCGAGTATGAACTATTGAGTTAGACCTTAGACTAGCTAATAATTAGAAAAAAAAGTATGTACAAACTTTACTTTATACTGCTTTAACTGTAATGTTTCTTAGCTTGGCCGCAGAAGCCAGAGAGAAGAGAAAATTGTCTAGTGATGTGATCCACTGCTATTAGCGTTTTGTCCTTCATTGTGGGATATAGCTGGAAGGAGAAAGGTTATTTCAGACAAACATCATTCAGGGTTTCAGTGTTTTGTACCAAATGAGATCTCGCTTTCTGTTAGAGTTCTGCTCATTGTAAGTTTATTTATTCAGAATCTAAGCAAGAATCATATGGTATTTGCAAACAGCTGTAACACAGTATAATAATCAAAATCATACTACTGCTACTTGGTCATTCCTTTTTTTTTTTTTCAGAGTGTGTTCTTTGTCTTTAATTTTAGAGTTATGAAAACTGAACTTGATGTACCATAGAGTGGTAAAGACTGTGTTCTGTGGAAACCATAGTTAGCTACTGAATTTCTTTAATTTATTGGTACAGTCCTTGTCAATGCTTATACTCAGCTTGGCTGATTAACTTTTCCTGCAATCTGATAGTTATAAAAAAAAAAAAAAAAGTAATAGAAAGGAAAAACACTGTCACACCAAAATCAGCCAGAAAAACCTATATGTTTTTAGTTTATTACAAAACTACATGTTTTAGTTTATGAAAGACCTAGCATCTGATGATGTTGAGTGTCAGTGTGTAAGGGCCATGGTTTCTATAACAGCTGATAGCTCAAACCAGTAGGCCTATCTTGCTTGTATTTGTGGCGGGTGGTGAGTCCATGAGCAGGTTTGTGCTTTTGTTATACTTAAGTTGTTCTTTCCTCTAACTACATTATACATGAACATTTTCTTTTAACTGTTCTGAATGTGATTTCTCCTGCCTGTTGGGCTGAAAGCCCCAGCTCTATGTACACATTTGGTAAACAACGGTTCCTAGCTTATTATCTGTGACACAGAGACAGTTTGAGATGTGCATGTCATAATCAGAATATTCTTTCTCTTTTAACTTTACTGATCTATAGAGATTACTGTCCCAAAATTACCATGTCCAGTTGAAGATAAATGTGTGTGCAGTCCAGTGTCATCAGACTGTTTATGTTTGAGATAAACTGGGTCTGTCGATATTCTACAAAGTCAACTACAGTGCAACACACTTAAACCAAAAAAACAGCTGAACTGAAAACATGACTGAACCGAAAGAAAAAATTAATCCCTGCTTTTTTGTCTTTTACTCCTTGTAATGAAGTAGCGATAACCCAAAGTCAACATTTGTAAGAACACGGCTGAACTGAAAACAATGATACTGATTTTAGTGGAAGCCAGTGACCTATTCTTAATTAAGCACGCTTAGTAACTGACACGCTGTTCTCTCATTGTCAGGCCAGAGGCCACCAGCAAGGATCGAAGATAGAGAGGGGTAGGGGATGGAGGAATTGCGTCAGTGAAGCAAGTGTGTCAGTCCGTGGAATCTAACTTATGCAGTTTGCTGACGAGACAGAGCGGGCAACATGTCATTGAAGCATCATGATGTGCACTGTCTGATGCCGCCTGATGTTGCGGCACCGTGTAGTTTCAGGTGACCCGCGTGGTTAGTTACATACATACGAATTTGGACAACAAAATATTTCTGGTCCCTAAAAGTTTGGTTTAAGCATGTTCCACTGTATCAGTATCACTGTATCACACACATATAACAATGACCAGTCTTGTCTGTACCAGGAAGTTCCATGCACTATTGAAATGATAATCACTGTCTGATTTTGGGCTGATTTCCCTTTCCATTCATATCACATTCAGCAGTACCAAAATCCATGAAGACAGGCACACTGCATGACCAGAGAGTCAACATTATACAGTGTACTCGTGTTGTTATGGAATGAGATTCTCAGGGTTGATTGATGCATAGAAGCAAACGGAATTCTATTTTTTTCATGATCATAGAATGACTGTTTGTGGCAAATGATCGTCATCCATGATATGTGTGTGATGAGGAGACCAGATGCACATTATTAGAGTTGTTTCATTATAGATTTTGATGGAAATAGAACAGTGCTATTTCATAGTGGTGATTTGGCATAATTGTCTTTGGGTCCAGGCTATAGAATGTTTTTTGAAGAATGTTGAATGAGCCGTCATTACTCTGTGGATATAGCGGCATTTCTAGTGCTTTGTTCCATCATCAACAATGCTTTTGCTGATTTAGTCTGGCTTTAGCTTTACTGTCATCAGATTTTAATTATTTGCATGTTATGGTCATACAAGTAGTATTCAGTCCTTTGTTTTTGTTGTTTCCTTCCATGGTTCATGGCCACAGTCCTGAGCATTTGGTGCCATCATATTGCTTATTATTCAACAGCTGAGCTATCCCATCACATTGACAAAATTGTATGCTGGAATTTCATTAATCATTCAAAATGTGAGTAACAAAATATAGAGTAACAAAATATAGAGTGCATGTTTTGTGTGCTTGACAAAAAACTTGTTGATTTTATCATTTTTTCACCAACTGATTTTAACTCTTCATTATGAACATTCCCCCTACTTAATCTCAGAATTCAGCCCAGAAGTTAATTCAAGTCCCATCAGATAGATTTATGTATGGCTGCATAGTTAGATGGTACCGTAGCAGTAGACTGTTGTGGTAATTGAACGCATGATTATTTGGTATTATCCCATTCTGTCAATCATACTCATCTCACAGTCACACCTTCAGTCACTTAGCTCTGGAGATGTACAGTCTATATAGAACATCCTACTGACAACAAATGCTCTGGACTGGAGATGGCCGATGTACTGGCTGGGTAGGACAGAACCAGATATGATACAAAACTATTGACTTGACTAAATGACCTGATGTTGTTGTATGTTATGCTGGTTTAACAAAATGGTTTTCTGAATACATTCATAGACAAAAAAAGGAGAGGTCTTTGTTTTGTTTTTTATTTGACTGTTTGTGTCTGTTCATCATTTGTGGATTTTGCTGAATGTGTGAGAGAAACTGGAAAGAATACAGAGTTGCGGAAGTTGACAATTTATGGCAGGTAGGTGTGTGAGTGAAAACAAACTGAGAGAAACAGGACATGACACTGTTAGAATTTATAGAAATAATTAGGCACTGCTGTGCTTTAGTGGTCCCGATCTCTCGCACAGCCCGAACGTACAAATGGCACATATCAATACTGTGATGACAGTGCTTAGTCACTTACGCTATTAAAATGTATCCAGTATACCAAATAATAGAACAACCCCGTTGGCTTAACCTGCTGGGACCCTCGACCAGCGCGTCCACCCTAATGCTAACATGTAATCGATATTTGCCATTTGTACTTACGGGCTGCACGAGAGGTCAGGACCGCTAAAGCACGGAAGTGCCAATAATCATTCCAAATGATTACACCATACATGTACTTTGATGGGGTTTTTTTGGTCATTATGAACCAACAAAAAATTACTAGGAAATATGGGAAGGGGGACACAAAAAGAGCTGCAAAGATGTAAAAAACAACAACTAAAGAATTAATAGCAATGGCTGTGTTTCTTTGACTATCTACATTCTTGTCTACTGTTTAATACAGCCAGAAACAGAGTGACCCAATCCTTCTCACTATTATCAAACAGAAAAATGCAAAAAATAGTCACAGTGAATCAGCCAAAATTCCTTCTGACCAAAATGTAACATTCTTGTATGCCTATGACAGCAACCCTAGCCACCTCATGTCCAAATGGAGCTAGTAATAACTTATCTTTTTTAATAACACACTAAAATTATGAGTATATGAAGCCATTGCTAGTTTGATATGATGATTTCCATTTTTTTTTTTTTTTTAATTTTCTTAATTTTTTTTTTTCTTTATTTTACCAATATACCAAATGTTTAAGATCTAGTTTTTTTTTTTTTTTTTACATTTGCGAAACAAAGTCCAAAGTAAGTGCCAGCATGCTTCAGTGGTACTTCACTGTCTGCCAATATCTTTGTTCTTCATCTGCCAAGAATGAAATCTGTTGCATTTCAATCTGGCTTCCTTCAAACAGTGGAGTGCACTCAATGTTTTTTTTTTTTTGGTTGTTCTTATCTTCACTCATTCAGTTTGGTGGACTCACTATTTTCAGCCCAAAGTCAACAGTTCCGTGTCAAGTATAAAATGGGAAATGAACAAACAGGCACAGAGCACAAGTATTGGCCACTCACGCATATTGTCAACCTTGTCCATCAGTGTGGGCACACACTACATGTATTTAAATCAATTCATGATTAAATAAGACTGCATATAATATTTAATGTCCCACTTGGCCGGCATTTAGTAATGGGAAATACTCATATAATCTTGTTGATAGCTACTTTATTTTCGTATCTGTCCTAAACCAAGGTGTAACGTTATTTTAGGGGAGCTAATCCTTCATCAACTTGAGGATTGAAAGATTAACACGATTGTCTCCCTTGGATCATCATCGACAGCACAATCATGCATTCACAAATGCGATGTTGCCCGAGCTTCTGTCTCCATCAGTGCTACTCGTGAATGGCTCATGAACAGTTTCATTGACTGTAAGACAATGGTTTCATTGAGTATTTATTGGACATGGATGAGAACATTGGGTCGACGTTTTACCACTGTCTCTTTAATATGCGTATTGTAAAGAAAGTAAAATAAAGTATCATACCTTGACCCCCAAGAGGGGAAATTGGCTTAGCCATTTCAGACCACGTCGCGGCAGTGCAGCGCCACATTGATCGATATACATGCATTATTAGTCAAAATTATCAACCCCTCTGTACCTTTTTCTTTACCAACATGCTAGTCAATAGGCAAAGTAGTTATTTTCTCTTTGTATTTCACATCTCTAATTTAAAAAAAAAAAAAAATCGTTACTAAGCAGTTTATGTATTATCAGATGAAGCCGAAATTAAGATGGCAAACATATCCAGGAAAAAAGACCGTGGTGTTTATACATTGTACTAAGTAAGAGACACCGGAATGAAGGAAACTCCAAATAAACGGCATTTAAAAAGTTTATCACTGACTATTTTACTACTAGAAACTGATTCAGTGATTCAAATTAAACAGAAGAAATGGCATCATCTACATGTATCCGCTCAACCATCAGCTGATTCGATGATGTAGCAACAAATTATACTCGTAGATCTAATGTCCGGAGAGATTTTCATACATAAAACATAAAGTAGGCCTAAAGCATGGATCTAGTTCTAACGCCTTTCTTGTGTGTGTGTGTGTGTGTGTGTGAAACTATAAAAATATGTAGATAAAACTTGATAATCACTTTACATATTGATAAACATGAGACCTAGCATCACTGATGTTATGATCAGCACAATAATCATTGATATCAAAATCACAACCATACTGATAATCATGGATTTTTTTTTTTTCTGTTTTCAAGGCATCTTCAAACCATGAAGGTGTTATTAATATTATTGTAAACTGTTATTATTATTATTATTAATGTTACTATAACTACATGTATTTTGTTCCAACAAAGAGATCCCGTCATCACAGACAAAGTTTCCTCCTGAAAGCTCTGAGTTTGAGTGGATTAAATCGACATGAACCAATTTTGGGTGATGGATATGCTTGTTTCTTTTAGTCAATATGAATATTTTTTTCGTTTTTAATCAAGTGTTTAAATTCACATCTTTCATTTTACATGCTGCAAGTGTTGATGTGTTATTAACACTTTATATTTTATATTGATCATATTTTACTTCTTGGAGAATTCAAGTGTTACATTTCTGTTTCGTTATGATCATTAGAGTGATCATTTCCCCCCCCCCCCCCCCCCC
>JBCAUA010832223.1:0-14113 GCA_038406235.1 Peronia verruculata
TAGATAGATAGATAGATAGATAGATAGATAGATAGATAGATAGATAGATAGATAGATAGATAGATAGATAGACTTTTGAACGTTTAAAAAATTATGTGGGCTCAGGTTTGTTAATCACTTGTTGCGTATTTTAATGGTGTCAATCAATGCCTGAATGGACTGGTGGATGATTGAACAGTGAATTAAAGATAAAGTAATACATGAAGAGATAAAAAGAGGGATAGATGGATGAGTAGGTATATGGACGACGAATACATAGAAAGATGAAGCAATGGATGAATGGCCGTACCTTAAGACGATGGAATGAGTGGATGAGTTTCGGACTTTTGGATAAATGGACGTTTTTATGACAATAGATTAATGAAAATCAATGGATTGAAGATTGGGGGAAGGATGAACTGCTTTACACATGGCCGTGTCAGCGTTGGAAAGCTGTCCTTCCATACATCTGTATGAGAGCCAACATCAGTAGAATGTCTGACAGAACGACCAGATAGACGCATGAACAATTAAAGGTATGAGTAGGTGGACATACGGATAGACGAACAAACGGACAGAGAGAGAGACAAACAGAAAGGGATGATAATTATTGATGTCAAAAGAGATATTAATTTTAACCCTTTCATTGTAACTGACCTGACGTCCTGCCTCGTTATTGTGCAGATTCATCAGCCGCCGAGCCAGCTCGCGGGACTTTTTCGGATGGTTACTCTCCTTTTCCCGGCCGTCCACGAAGCTGGCGGCGAATCTGTACCCGTATTCGATGTTGTCGCCGCAGCCTCCCCAGATCCAGTCTCTGTGCAGGTCTTTGGGACGCCGGGCTCGGCTGCAGCCGCAGTTGGAGAGCTCACCTTCTCGACAAGACCGACTGACAGCATGCACCACTCCGGCCGCTGAAATGGCGTGAGTGAAGGCAGCTTCACGACTCGCTGAAAGTGGAACAAGATAAAATAAATAAATAAATAAATAAGGTAAATTATAGTGCAATGAAATATAACAATGAGATAAGGCAGATAAGATATCTGGCAAAGTAAGACAAGATACAATATGATTATATAGAGAAGATAAGAAAGATAATATGAAATGACGTAAAAAAAAAAAGGACGTCGACACATAGTACATGAGACAAATAATCTACAATAATTCTTTCTTGTAACAATTCACACAGCATCTTCACGACATGCTAAAAAAAACTGAAAGGTTAGCTGATAAAGTACCATAAGAAAAATTAGACATGAAGTAAATGTTGATTAAGTGTTTTCACACCAAAGCAACAAGGAAGAATAAGAATTGTATGTCCATCTTCTAAAAGGATGACTCCAAAAAGATAGAACAGGAATGACAGAATGACGAGCGCTTAGAGCAGCGGATAGTGGACGTGATCTGGTTGATAGAAGGGTGGATGGATGGGGGGATAAGTGGATGGATGGATGATGAATGGATTGAATAGGTGTATGGATGGATAGTTGAATGAATGAATGAATTGAATAGATGGATGGATGGCTGGATGGATGGACGGATTGAATAGATGGATGGATGGATGGGTGGATGAATAGATGGATGGAAGGAATGTAGAGATCGATGGATGGATGCGTAGATGGATGGATGGATGAATGGATAGATTTGTCCGCATGTTTACTTTCTCTCTCTATAATATATATATATATATAAAAACTGTGACAACTTTTCAGTATGTTCCTATCATTATCCTTGGACAATAGGAGAGCACGTTGGGGGAAAGGATCTCGGGGCTCACGAATTGCAGAAGACAAGCGATAAGGGGACGGAGCAGGGCTAACGAGGGAGTCTAGGAACGAAGACAAGGTTAACAATACAAGAAAATACCCCCTGTCCATGGCAAAGACAAATAATTTGACTGAAGGAAGAAAAAAGCATGTGTTGCATGAAATCGTATCCAGAATGATGAAATCTGCCGGCTGAAAACTTCAGTTTCAAATTTCCAGTTGCCATCACTTTTTATTTCATTCTATTTTATTTTATCTGTCGATTTCTTTCTTTCTTTCTTTCTTTCTTTCTTTCTTTTTTCTTTCTTTCTTTCTTTTTTTTTATGTATTCAGAATATATTTCATTTCATCATTCCATTCCATTCCAAGTTATTTTATTTGATTTTACATTTATATTACTTTGTTTTATTTTGTTGTATATTATCTTAATTCAGTCTCATTTCATTTCAGCTTGGTTTAGATTAGTTTAGTTCGTTTCGTTTAGTTTCGTTTAGATTGGTTTAGAATAGTTTAGTTCAGTTCATTATGGTTCAATTCAGTTCAGTTCATAATACATGCTATTTGGTTTATTTTTTCTATATTACTATTATTTATTTCTATTTGTTTGTGTGTGTGTGTGTGTGTGTGTGTGTGTGTGTGTGTGTGTGTGTGTGTATGTGGTACTTTATTCTGATTTCTCCTGTTCTATTTCTTAACTCCTTTGCAAAGATAGAAAGATAGACCTCAGCTCCATCTCCTACCAGCAGGCAAGAGATAACAGAAATAAGTGGAAAACTAAGAGCCAAGACGACATAGAATGATTAAATTAGAGTTACGCCAATTTATCGGATGAAATTTTGCTTACAAACATTTGGCAAGCGGCTGATAACGATAGGGAAACATTCCTGCAATCTTCATTTATATTGCCCTTCAAAAGACATGAAACAGATATGGCTAAGTACATTTTTAAAGCAAGATGAGCCTGATTAGATAAAAATAAAGACGTTATTTATTGAAAACTTGGATAGAGTACAAAACAAGAGAGTAAGGCGGGTTCTGTGTAGTGTGCATGTGTGTCCTGTGATGTTGGCTGAGAGTGAGTAAAAATACATTAGGATCTCGTGTGGAGAAAGCTATAAAGTCAGATATTCGCTTCTTTATCTATGCAATGAGCCATAGGAAATCTTCAGCGAACTGCTACGCTGCCTTTCTGAAGTAAAACCAC
This sequence comes from Peronia verruculata, assembly GCA_038406235.1. Classification (NCBI taxonomy): domain Eukaryota; kingdom Metazoa; phylum Mollusca; class Gastropoda; order Systellommatophora; family Onchidiidae; genus Peronia; species Peronia verruculata. The sequence continues at coordinate 2,950 of JBCAUA010832223.1, forward strand.
ATAAATCTATTCAGTTGGGAAAAAATCAACAATTACTTAATTAGTAAAATTAACTATCGAGGAATAAAACAACAACAATAACAAAACAACTAAAATTTATTATTTTTTTTTTCCCGCAATCCCCCAAATGCCATACTATATCCCCACATTTGGGAGGGGTCGCTTATACATTCAATTATTTTTTTTTTAAACTTTAGAACAGTATTACAGCATTGGCTAACTTAGAAAACAAACAAATAATCAAACTAACTAACCAGAAATCGAGAAAAAATAAACAAAAACCAATGAATAAATAAATAAAGAATAAGAAGAAGAAATAAAAACATAAATATTTAAATAAATAAATAAATAAATAAGTAAATAGATAAAATACAGAACACTGTTTGTCCCCAAACCGAAAGAAAAGAAAATAGAACAAGCAGAATGAAAGAAAGTGACAAAAAGTTCAGACATACAAACAAAAAAAAAGTAAACGATGTAGTCAAAGTAAAGAAACTCACTTCCACTTTTCAGACAGACAGACAGACAGAACTGGACAGACTGACATAGATAGACATTAGCCTGACCACTGGCAAGTGCCCGATCCATTAACCTTGTGACACCGGGGGGACAGTTGAAGTGAAGACAAGTCACGGTCTGCACATACTTATGTTATCTTTAGTCACATTTATCTGTCTTGTCATCTCTCTGTTTTTCTTCCCCCCCCCCACCCCATCTGAGCCCATTGACCCCTTTTATTTGGCTAACTGCCCACTAGATTGCGTAGGGGTCTGTGTGTGTGTGAGTGTTTTTTTCTGTTTTTTTTTTTCTAAATAGGGAATGGAAAGGGGAGGGGGTGGGGAGGGCATACTCGAAGCCAGTTCAGTTCTTCACTATAATAAGATTATGGCTTGCAAAGTAGTCTTTGGCTTTGAACAAAGATAATTTATAGAGCCAGTTTCACTAGCGAATGCAATTTAAGGGTGGCTGTTTGGTACTAATGAAAAAAAGAAATATATAAAAGTAGGGGAAAAATGCTGATATTAAAATGAAATTGTATAGTGTTTGAAGAAGGATTATATAAGTTATAAACCGAAAAGATTATTGTGACCAATTTAAAAAAACAGAAAATATTAAGAGACTGTCATACTTTACATGGCGGTACCACAACCTCGAGTTAATATTACTTGACATATAAAACGATATTCCTGTTAAAAAAAAAAAAAAAGAGATAGAGAGACAAAATAAACACATTTTTTTTTAATGAGCTGGAAGGCTAATTAACTGGAAGGTAGAAAGAGGGAGAAAAGATAAAGGGAACAGTAGTCTCTTTAAAAAAAGTTAAAAAAAAAAAATAAAAACAAGAATAAGGATTTGTGGGGGTGGAAGGAGGGACATCTGGGGCAGAAAGGAATAGCTAAGGAGCGGAAACAAATCAAACAAAAATCGAGAACATCTGAAGATGTTAAAAGGGTTGTTAGTGCCTGGTTTTATCGCTCTCTGATCGATGTCCAGTGCTCATCAACAGACAGCTTTATAGGATATCGGATCCTGTCCCCCTGTGACATGACCCCTGTGAGTTCTGGGTCAACGACTATCCGGCCGTGTCCATCTCCCTGTGACAGGCTCAGATGGACTGTAATAGCCATTGCAAATGGACATAGTCAGGTGTTCAACTGTGAGATCAAAATGGCGGAGAATAAAGACATCGAAGTGGAGGAGAGGGGGGGGGGGGGGAAACGTTGCACATGGAACCGTGGTTTTTCTTTTATTGCGTACATGTACGTACTAAGTTACAGCGGATCTTATGTTTTGTGAGGAAGTCAAGTATGCTCTATGCGTGTCGATGGATTGTAGGGAAATGCTGAAGAGTTAGAGAACGGGGGTGAAAAGGTGATCTGTGTCGTCATAGTAATCTAAACGATATGTAACATCGACTTCTTAGATGTCATATTTTAGATTCTGATTCTCTTGTTTTCCTCATCATATGCTTCGTCTCCTCTCGCTTTTTCTCCCTCTGATCTTTCCTCTCATTTCTCGTGTTAACATTTTATCACTTTTATTTTGTCATAATAGTTCATATTCAACTAAGTAAAAATCTAGAATTCCCCGAAAATAAAACACTCATTGATGTTTGTTACCGCTCCACCACAAGAAAATAGTTGTCAACGGTCCCGTGCGCTTTTATGTTTTCCATGCCAGTGATAGTAAACTTAGACGGGGATTACCAGCCCTTCGCTTAGCCGGAACAAATCTATCGTTCTGTTTTCCATACAGAGTTTTCGTTATTTTCTTTAAACTGAGGAATTTTCTCTCATGGTTTTGACCCGTTCAAGAAAAATGAATCCAACTGGGCTGTTCTGCTTCCCTTTCTGTCCCCCTTTACAATATTATGAACTTCCAAGATAAATCAGATAATTACATTTTATAATGTCTACATACCATTGTTCTAAGGTTTACATTTGCTGCATTCCTGTGAATCTTCTCCAAAATACTACTATGCAGGCCTACATAGTGTTCTCTCTTCATGTGTGTTTTCCACAAAATGCCAACTTGCTAAATGTCATAACTATGAAGGAAAGACGGAGAGAAAAAAAAAAAATAGAAGGGAAAGGCAGACAGAAAAATAAGAAATAAAAGGACTAAAACAGCGGGAAAAAAGGAGGGGTGGGGGGGGGGGGAATAACAGACAAAGAAAAATGGAAAAAATTGGAACTAAAGAAAGAAAGAACAAATCAAAACAAGACGTGCCTCCTATTATGATAGGCCAAGCTGTCTCGCTGATGCTATTTCAGCAAACAAGACTTTGCGCTGCCCAGATTAACTGTCTGATAGCGGCAGCACAGTCGACATACCGGGCATGTTTGCTGACATTCGAATGACAATTATCTCCCTTTTGTCCTCCATGTGTCCCCCTCCGGCTCGCCTCCAACAGCCCAGGGCTGAGTATGGACAATGTGCCACTGGCGGTCCATTAACCCTAAACGTTCGGCAGAAACTGCAAGAGCGTCATGTGTGTTTTTATGTTATTACTCCATCTATACTATAAACCTGCAACAAAACCCATAAAAGGCTTATGGTTTCGAAAACTACAGAATGTATACATATCAAATTTAGTGCATAGAATGGTTGCATAAGGATCTGTTTCTACTTTCATAGAGCCAAAAAAAAAAAAAAAAGGTTTACGGTGTTTGACGTTATCCTAAAAAGGCGAGAAGACTTGAATAGTTAACTCACGAGAGTGATTGATCCAAATTGTACTTTCTATAGAATGATGTTAAAAGTACCAAAAAACTTTTTCTTTGAGCAGCATTCAGTGTAATCGCCCCAAAACACCAACAGAGTTGCGCACGCTTGCCATATTCTTCACGTCACAGGGAAGTCTCAGTTTGACCTTTTTTTTTAAAATAATCTCCCACGAAGGCCACTGGCTCTCTTTTATTGTTATCCCCCCCCCCCTCCCAATATATTCTCGTTCAGATATGAATGTTACGTCAATTTCTGCCCAATAAAAACATCGGTGTTAGATCACTTTCATCATAATTCAGTACCCGATTTCACTGTCGAGTCCAGGGCCTTGACTCATTTCAACTGGCCATCAGGCAAAATTGATGAACAGATTTGAGGCAGTTCGGCTTCTTGACACTTCTAGTGTTAAACGACGACTCATTGGGACAAAATACTGGGCGATATAGACACCAAAGACGTAAGTATGAAAAAAAGATAACAGCTCAGTGTTACAACATAGATCTAGTTGTTATGGAGAGGCCTCAGCTCAGTGTTATACGTTGTACACTTCACTGTAGATTCTATTCATACTATGGTCGTCATTATGAGAATGACAAAAACTGAGAGTTCCATAATAATACAGTCGTTATATAAGAACATCATACCCAAAGGAACATTATAATATACTCATCAATCATGAAGAACGGAGTTTGCCATAGGCTTCACTGTACTAAGGACACCATAAACATGTATGGTACAGGTAAGATCAAATCTGCTGTAATACGGGCGCCATACAAGAAAGGAGTAGCTGCAGGCGGATATTATTGTCGTTATTGACTCGTTAGATTCTCTAAATTATGATGGTTACACCGGGAACACAGCCAGAGACATCGTGTTGTTCCGATCGTTGGAGATGTCTCTCTATAAGGGTAGTTATATGTAGTCTCTGTTCATAACTCTTAATGCCAATAAATAATATGAGACGCGACGCGATGAAATCAGGCTCTCGTCAAATTTTGAGCACATGGGCTTATTGGTATCACTGTAAGGATTATTCATTTCCCTATCAGTGTGTGAAAAATGGTTGTTCTATCTTTAGTAGAAGTTGAGATATTGGCAATTAAAGACGATGGGCGGTGACCTGTTGCTGCAGCTGAATTTAGCGAGAAAATGGCCGATCACTTTTGTAAATCCTTCTTTATCTTTGTAAGGCCATCCCACAAAATTACAATTTTTGGGCTTTTACTGGATCTATTTTAGTAAACCGAGCTCTGAAATGCATTTACAGATTGATATAGAAGGGTTTGATGAAGAAAAAAATAATAAATGGGTCAAAATTTATTCACTGTTGAAAAACGTGATTTCTCAGTTAGACAAGCACCTGATTTCATCGTGTCACGTCTCAAATATTAAACAAAAAAAAAATAAAAAAATAAAAAAAAATAAAAAAAATCAGTAACCAACAATGTTAAAATTCATCACTTGTTCCATGGCACTAGGTTATTTACTTCTAGCAAGATGTTTCAAAACTTGGGGAGGGAAGGCCTGTGTTCAGCCTTATTTACCATTTGGGTCAAATCTGGACCAAAAAAAAACAAAACAAAACAAAACAGATTTAACATGCAAATGTTTGCAAATATTGGTGAAACAAAAGTACATGACAGAGATATTAGATATTTAACGTCTTTTCAGTTGCATTCTGTTCAGCAGATTTTAAAACTTTGTATCAATGATGATACTATACTGTCATCAGAGATTAATTTTGACTGGAATTGCCCCATATACAAAAGAAGGTGAAAGAAGAGGGGGGAAAAAAAAAAAGCTTCAAAATCAAACAAAGTGTTTTTTGAGGTATCTCCGTGGACAGCATAGGCCTCATGTATATCTAAACGTCTAATGACTCAAATCAGAATGCACTCACTAACCGCAGTACATGTACTACTGATAAGAATGCTAAATGTAATCTATTTTTTTTTTTTTTAAATGCCCTATTTTGGTGTTTTACAGCATTAACAGGTATCCTAACTACATCCCATACAAAATAAAAACTTAAGGCTTTCATTCTTCTGTCTTAACAGGAGAGGGAGGAGCGATAGGGAGGGGGCTGGGACAGTGGAGTCATGGACAGCGAAGGGACAAACTTGTGGAGGGGAAGTTTAAAGAAAAAAAAAAAGACAAAACCTGAGCCATCCTGCAGAAGTAAATAAACCTCATTGTCCATCACTTGTACAAATTGCAACAATCTAATAACTGGCAGTCTTATTTCCGTACACTTGTCAAACATCCCTATCACTGTCCAACCATCCTTACGATATCAATGTGAGTATTTAATATAGGATCAAAATTGTATGAAAATAGGTGGTGAGAAGGGTAAACCAGGGAGAGACAAAGTAACGAGGAAGGTTTTAGTACTAGAGACCTAAGGTTCAGGACAAAAGATCTACATGTATAAAGTTCTTGGTTTGATATAAACTTATAAAGAACACATGCTCTTTCAGAAAATTACACTGGTCCTAAGTCTTCCACGCAACATTTTGTCCTACAAGTAGTTAAACACCAAAGTGTGGACACCATTCCCGACAAAATTTCACATATTGACAGGCCTGAAGATTTACTGAACTTACTTTGCTTTCTTCAACCCAGTGACACAAAGATGACATGGCACTGGTCTAAAAGAACTTAGCATAAGTTATCTGAACTTACAAGTTCTTTATTATCAAAATAGTTTTTCACTGACAACCAATATCTTTAACACATCCTCACTGAATTTTCACAACTGACACACGCAGTTTCCAAATGTAATTTGTTACTTTCCTAAAGAGATTCCTGAGAATGCAAAGTGTTAATAATGTTCTTGACTATTTGGAGATTCCCCCCCCCCCCCCCAAACCTTGTAACTACTCAATTTTTTTCCCCTATTCTAGTCATAAAACAGCTGCTATCCCAACACACTCCCTCCGACATAAACAAGCTACAAAGACCAAGAAGAAAGAAGATCTGACCGCAAATTCCCACTCATTTATTGCAAGCAATGTAGTGTCTGGATAAAGACTGTTGATAGTAATGATAGTCAGGGGCTAGGCCAAGACATGGATTTTCAAACACATTAGATCTGACCAGAGAAAATCATGAAGTACAATGTCTAAAGGAGTAGAGGATGGACATGACATTCACAATTGCACACTGCGCTCTTGTTTTCAACATTCGATTGCTCATCTTTCCCTCTCTCTCACATCGTACAATACATAGCAGTCTCTGGAAGGCTTGAACAGATCAAGTACATGTAAATTGTAATGTAATGCAACCTTAGTATAACATAGCATAGCATTTTCATTCAAGCATTTTTTTTTTTTTTTAAAGCAAAGTAGCCTTTTCACAAAATATTCAACAAAAAAAAAAATATAAAAAATCACACAATAAATCTGTGTGACACAATTTTTCAAGTGACTTTTATGAATGATAAACATCACTATCCTATCAGACTCAATCATGAAATTCTACAGAAGGATGCAATATTTTTAAAAAAAGAAAAAGTATTTAAAAAATTTAAAAAAAAAAGGCAAAATAAAAATTGGTGTCAGGTGAACGTGTCTGCAGAAAGCTACAAAAGTATACACTGCAGTAAATGCAAAATTTAAATTCACACTCCTGAAGTTTTTGTTTGCTAATACCGCAAAAACCACGGCCGCGTGGTAAAGAGGTGCAGAACAAAGAGAACAGGGGAGATAATTGTCGATCTCCCATACCCATACCAGACTGACGCGGTTATTTCCCCTGAACAAGCTTGGCCCTCCTGCTCAACATTTTCTCTCTCTTCCTCCTCCCAACACAGTCTGGTCCCAACTAGGGTCGACCAAACGCCACTGAAGTAGGATAATAGTGGGAGATTACCAAAATATATCACAAGACAGCTGAACATGATAAATTTCTACTCCCACAAGTTCCTGGCCATTCTACTTTTTCCCATATGACATCCTGGAATTGTGACCCACAATAAAATTATCCATCAAAGAGGGCATTTAAAAAAAAAAAAAAATAAAATCTAAAAATGCATAATACACAACCCTATTTAATTACAACAGTAAATTCACATTCACTTCTAAAAATTTTATGAATTTCGGTTGTTATGCTACTAAATGTCCTATTTCAACCCAGTTCAACAAAGTTATTTCTTCACAACTACTGTCTGAAATGTGTTAAATATTTTTATCTTGATCTTACTAAGTAGGTCTAGATATTGCCAGAGTGGCAGTGAATTAGCGATGTTCAAATCTTGACCAAATTTAGTCTATGTCTGCAACTGTTCCTACCATGTTTGAAACCCCCCCCCCCCCCAAAACAAACCATTACACATTATCTACTTCACAAGCTGACATGCCACTGTTAGATTGCGTAACAGGGAGGTTGGAGAACTGTGCCTGATTTCTGTCACATTGCTAAAATCATTAAATTTGTCCACCAAAAAACAAAAAAGGGGGGTAACCTTCCATAACCTATCTTGGGGGGGATTACGAAGTCGGATAATGTGCTATTACCATTCTCAGTCACTTCGAACACTGGCATACTCCGGATCACTCATGCAGTGGTTAAATCGTTGCATTCCTACAATAGTTCAATATAAAAGCAGTCAACAAATGTTACATTTCACAATTCTGTGATAGTCCAATAATGCCAACAAAACAAGTAGCAACCTTGTTTCTTGATCATAATATGAATAAAAGTGATCTACCTTCTGAAATTTCACAATCCTCTTTGGCATGTCTTACTTTTGAGATCTACAAGATTTGTAAATCAGAAAAATTTCCAAAATAACTTAAAATTACATGAGTGGTTCCTAGCGATTCTGCACCTGTAGCCCCTTACCCAAATGCTTGAGACCCACAGGACACCCTACTATCAGCAACTTGATTTACATTTTTTTTTCTGCGACGGAGAGGAAAAGAAAGCTCTAATAAAAAATTTGTTCAGGAATCCTGCAGTTAACTAAAAAAAATAAAAAATATGTAAAGCATGAAAAATGTAACCGATCAGTTGAAATTAATTTTATCCCAAACCACTTTAACCATGTCTTTTTCAACCGAGAGGAACCCACCCCCCCCCCCTCCAGGGCTTCACGATCCACCCTTTGGGAACCCCTGATTTATTCTTACATTGTCAACTGAAAGAAACTGAACTTCAATCAGCCAACCCATAAATGGAGTTTCAAAGATATAATAATAAGTGTAGATCTCGGAAAAGTAAGGAATCAAGACGTTTTAGCAACAGCTGCCACCCACTTTCTATTATTGCAGGCAAAATGTAAGGGAGGCAATAGGCCAGGAGATAGATTTCCTAAACTTCTACCATCTTCATGATATATAAAATTTTTCTATACAAAGTACATAGGCTAGCAAACAAGTTCTGGCTCTAACACGAAAAATGTAGCCTAGAGGATGAAGTGTCTGAAATAGGCATCACAGCTTCATTGAAGACGTGTTCCAGCTGTCCCGGGGCTCACAGAATGTTCCTGGCACCATTTGGCGTAAAGGTCGGAAGCTAATGGAAATCTTCCTTAATACCTTAGCCTATATCACTGATGTCCCAGTCTTAAATTTGAGCATAAGTGGAAAGAAGGATGCATATTTACATGACAAGTTTCAATGGTGGGACATGGAAAAAAATAGGACCATGAATCACAAAATGATGGCTGAAGACATTTCTCTTCCACGCTTGCTTGCCTTTGAAAAAAGAGTTTGTATTTGCAAGAAACAACTCGTAGATCTATACCTATTATGGTAATGTCTGTCTCTGCCCTAGGAAGCACTGTTTGTGCTGGTCAGATCACCTGATGAAATGCATGAAGCTGCTGCTGCAGAGTTCGTACCAGACTCGCTGGTCGGGCAAGTCCGGTGATTCACAACAGTTAAGTCAACAAACTCCTCATTGCTACTCGATAAGGAGTTCGTGTCCGAGGTACAGACTGAATCACACACACAGTCTTCCTCTGCTGTCGATTTCTTAATTTTTCCATTTGAATCGTCGTCTTGTCTCATCTGCTCTGCTTCTGCTACTTTCTTCTGCAATGCTGCCACTTTCTCCTCCAAGTTCATGTAGTGCTTCACCAGTTGCTCTTTTGGCAAGCTCTGCAAACTCTCTGCATGCACTGTTTTGTAAATATCTACGAATTCCTTGTCCTTCTTCTCAAAACCAATTATTTCATGGGTTCCTTCTGCGGGGGTGGAAGCAACTGAATGCAGCGTTACACTCTGAGGTGAACACGAATTCAATTTGGAGCTGCTGGATGTCTTGTGGATGCCTGATGGTGAATTGGCACTATGTTCATCCATTAAATACTGAGTGGAGTTGAATGGAGCAACTGGGAAAGTCATTATTTGCTGACCAGAATCTTCTCTTCTCACAACTGCTGCGGCATTCTCTTTCTCCTGACGTTCCTGAGATGTACGTTTTAGCTTGATTTCATCACTGGAAGGATAGGGATGGAATCCTTTATGTTTGTGGCGGCTGCCACCCTTGTGTCGCCTGCTGCCATGACTACCGTGGCGACGTTTTCTTCGGGGCCGGACAGTAACATGATGGGTCTGGTTACCAGCTGATCCAGATTCACCTCGACCGCTGATATCGGCGTCGTCAGCTTCGAACGATCTGTCACTGCCACTAGAATAATCATCGCAGTCTCCGGAATCGCCGTCGACTTTCTGTTCCTCCTCTTCCTGAGCTTGAGGTAGCTTGTCCAGATCAACACACGTATCAGCCATTGAATATCCCACTACCGACACACTCGCAAGTTCCACCGTCAAAATGTTTACTGTGATTCACTGAGGCTAAACTGTAGAAACGATGACACAAAAACACAACAAAATAGCAGTCCACTGACTCTGTTTGCATCATACAACTCAGACCGTTCGCCAGCCCGTGATTGCAGGACTGATGGCAAAAATAGGAGAGGACCAATATAAATACGCCCTCGCATCGGAAGTTCCTCCGCCACAGAATCAGTTATTATGAACGAATTCGAACATTCAATTATAAGAATTATATTGTAATTTACTTGATCATCTATGTTTAATATATAATTTTCCACCTTTAAATAGCTACATTAATGAAAATAACTCATTGATTTATTTAGAATATTCGGAAATAAATCGCGCAATAATACTAGAATTCATCAAAACATAAGGGAGATCACTCTTAAATATTTAATTGTGAACTGACATTGCAAAATTAGTCTATATGCCTCATGTTATCAGATCATAGTTTTGATGGTATTTTAGTGTATCTCACACTCACACGACAAAATGACCCGTTTAAAGTACATCATAGTAACATGAAAATGCAAACTGAGTCGACGAATGGTACATGAATGTCATTTTGACCCCATCCAGACTTTAACCTGTTCTCTAAAAAGTCGCCGTTAAACCTCAATGTCTGACAGAGGGCTCGCTGACTACGGCACAAGCAGACAAGCAGCCCTGGTAAGTTCAAGCCTCAAGATCAGGACACACTCTTAGCATACGAGAACTGTTAGCAACAACTAGCTTGAACAAGTCTGAGGCACAGGGATAGTAGGCTGGAGTCGACACAGGCAAATGTTTTGAAAAAATAACATGGAAATTCCTTTGGTGCTGTAACAGTGTAATTTATTCACCACAGCCGATCTACACAAAGCACAATGTGTAGTTTTAATTTAGAGTTATTCTTGTTCCATAGGCTGTGCGTAGTGCATACGAATAACATAATAATCATGAGAGTAACGTTATGGCAACGGAAACGCATGAATGGACATGCAGAAAAAGACGAGAAATCGTCGACCAAACGGATATTCAACGATCTGAATGACGAATCCGTATCTTCGACGTAACCTTAACATTAATATCCCATCCTTGTTTTTCGAAATGGAGGCAAGCGTTTGTGATGTCCCTCCCCCCCCCCCCACCCTCGCATCCGTTCTTTAGTTACT
>JBCAUA010832234.1:0-14113 GCA_038406235.1 Peronia verruculata
ACATGTATTTATATTGCAGTACTATTGCTAGCTTGATGCTACATGTATTTATATTGCAGTACTATTGCTAGCTTGATGCTACATGTATTTATATTGCAGTACTATTGCTAGCTTGATAATTCTGTACTGGTTGAAGTCTGTAAGTTGAGAAAAGGTATTTGAAGTACTAAAGGCGAAAAACGACCATCACAGATATCCAGTTTTTACTGTCTTCAAGGTTGCAGTTCTAATGTTTGATCCAGGGCCTTAAATATTCTAACAGCTATTCTTGAGAAGGAAGCAAAGATTTGAAATGATGCTTTACTATGCAACAGCAACAACAATAACTAGGACAACAACAACAACAACAATAACAACAACATACAAACATAGTGGACTTTCCAAATGAAAGTTCAGTTTTCTCCCATGTGTAAGAAAAAAAAAATGGACATATAATTAGGTTTTTCGCACTTGGTCTTCAAATATACATACATCAGCATGTTGTTATTATTACTTTATAATTTTTATTCTTGGCATATGTACAAGTTCCTTTTCAACTTGACTGTAAACCAAGTAGCAAAACAAAGTTTCCAGGAAGCCTACAGCTAAGAAAACCAAAAAAAAAAAAAAACTGCAAATGCTTGTTCAAACCGCCAAATGAACGAGGCCAGTGTACTGATTGCAATCAACGACGTCTAGATATCGAACATGCCCGGGTGACCTTTATCAACGATCCGTCCGCACTTTCTTCACGTCTTTCAACTACGTGCTTTTTGCAAAAGATTAAAACAAATCAACAACGAAACGAAACAAAACAAAGAACTTTGTCCTGGAAAATGTACAGTGTTTTTTTTTTAAGCCAGTCAATATTGCCCTCCCCCTCCCCTGCCTTTTTTTGGGGTCCATTGTGTGTGTGTGTGTGTGTGTGTGAGAGAGAGTGTGTGTGGTGTGTGTGTGTGCATGTGTGAGAGAGAGAGAGTGTGTGTGTGCATGTGTGTGAGAGAGAGTGTGTGTGTGGTGTGTGTGTGCATGTGTGAGAGAGAGAGTGTGTGTGTGGTGTGTATGTGTGTGAGAGAGTGTGTGGTGTGTGTGCATTTGTGTGTGTGCATGTGAGAGAGAGAGAGAGTGTGTGTGTTTGTGCATGTGTGTGTGAGAGAGAGAGTGCGTGCGAGCGTGTGTGTGTGCGCGTGCGTATGTGTGCGTGTGTGTGTGCTTTAATACCTGCAAGCAATGAATTAGAGGAGAGAGGGCACGTAATTACTTGAATGAACTGGATTGAGTAAACAGGTCTCACAAATGGCATACAATGTGAGGTCCCGTGCTACTGGTGAAAAGATCCATGTTTGCCAATGTCCTCGTAAACGAACAGTTTTCAAATGTCATCTAATATGCCACGCGATACTGAAAAAAAAGATGAAAGTTTGCTGGGGTCGCAGAAAACAGGGGATTAACATGTTATTTAAGAGGGCTAAAATGTCAGTCAATGAAAGCGAGATGAAACGAAGAACGAAAAAGAAATAGGAAAAAGAAAGAACGAAGGAAAGAAAGAAATGAAGAAATAAAGAACAAACGAGCAAAAGAAAGAAAGAAACAAACAAGGGAAAGAGAGGAGGAAAAAGTACAAAACAAAAATGACAATACCTCACTCACTCACCCATTAACTCACTCACTCACTCACTCATTCATTCACTCACACACACACTCACTTACTCACACACACACACACTCACTCACTCATTCACTTACAATATCACCCACTCACTCACTCACTTACTCATTCACACACACGCACACAAACTCACTCACTCACTCACTCACTAACTCACTCATAAATTCATTCCTTCATGTACTCAGTCGCTCACTTATTCAATCTCTTATCTTCTTCCTTCCTTAATTCCTCTTTTTTTTCATCACCCCCCCCCCCCCCGATTCACCCCACCGCTTTTCTGTACGATTTATTTCCTCCCATCCAACGATCAATCAATCACTAACAGGTGAAACGCTAACAAATGTCCGTCCTGATCGAACTGATGCATTGTTTACTCATCCATCTCTTTCTTCTCTCTTATTGTTTAGTCACATATACAGTCAATTCGTTAGACACTCAATCATTCACCCACTCATTCACTCACTCACTCACTCAACTCACTCACTCACTCATTCACTCACTCACTCACTCACTTATCCCCTCACTCATTCACCACTGATTCATTCATTCTCACTCACTCACTCATTCCCTTACTCACTCTTTCACTCACTAACTCACCTATACACTGACTAACTCATTATTTATTCATTCATTCACTCACTCACTTACTCATTCAATTACTCACGCATTTATTCTCTCACTCACTTACTCATAACTCAGTCACTTTTACTCATTCATTTCTTTATTCATTCACCCACTCACTCATTCGCTTATTCACTCACTCACTCACTTACTCACTCACTCATTCACTCACTCACTCACTCACTCACTCCTTCCATCCCGCAATCCCTCTTTTCATCCATTTCTTCTATCCAAGAATCACCTGACAAACCCACTATATTCAAAAACAACAAATGCCGTTGCCAATCGAACGAAAACACACGCCACTGATCCATCATCGAGAACCAATTACGTGCAAGATATGAGTTTTCAAATTTCCTGCGCGCCGCTCACCTTCAGACGCGTTCGATTTTCATCCTGAATGCAATATTGAGACAGTAAGAGGAGATCCAGACTAAGAAATGAATAAATCAATTCCTTTTTATGACATTTATACACTTTTTTTAATAGAATATTTATGGACCAGTTGCACATCTGTCTGAAACATAAATCTTTCCCCACTAAACGATTTCTAAATGTCACGGCACATGATTGATGGAATAAAGTCAAATTAATTATCAACATTCCGAGCTTTTTAAACTTCCCAACATCTTTTGTCTATCCATGATTTCTGAGATCATTTGTTCGTATTACTGTCGGACTATCCATCCATTCATCCATCCGTCCATCCAGTCGCCCATCCATATATCTAACCAGTCGCCCATCCATCAACAATCCATCGCCATCCATCCATTCACCTATCCATATATCTAACCGATCATCGATCCATCCATTCATCTATCCATCTATCTAACCAGTCATCCATCCATCCAGCAATCCATCCATCTATCTAACCACTCATCCTTTCATTTATTCATCCATCCATCCATCCACCCATCCATCCATCCACCATCCATCCATCCATCCATCCATCCATCCATCCATCCACCTTTTTTGTACTGTTCTTACTATCATTGTATATACAACTATCATTACTATAGACATAACTACTATTACTTGTACTACTACTACAACTCCTGTTATTGTTAAATTACATTTTTACAAACTTTCACTATAACACCCTTATATCTTTTCCATTGCTTTGTAAATGCGCCCACCTCCTCAAAATAAAAAAACAGGGATCATTTCTCAGTGTTACCAGTTTCCCTGTTTCACGTGTAAAGTATTTTTACTACAAAGGCTAAGGCAGTTTCTCCCCCTTTGTTTGTAAGCGACTCGCTGTCGGCATTCATTAACCCTACAGCTGCCAGGCCCATGGACAATGAAATTATGGATGACTCAACAAATTTTTGGAATTCAATTACCACATGCCCTATTCAATGGCACAGCAGACAATAATACATCATCATTTTCCAATATGCAATGGCGAAAACAGAGTCACTTGTATTGATAGGAAAGAGGCACTGAGATATCTCTGTCAGATATTCGGCACTTAGAGGGTTAACTGACGTCACTCGTCCTGCGCGCTTTACAATGGGGTAAACATTTCAATCCTTGTACTAACAAGCGCAAATTAAACGGTAGAAAAAGCCCAAATTAAACGGTAGAAAAAGCCCAAATTAATCGGTGGCCATGAAAAGTGCAGGTGAGGATTTCGGAACGGGGCAAAAATATCACCTAGGTAGAAAATACAAAAGGAGAAGATTGTACCATGTTTGAGAATGGGAGTTATAAAAACTACTCCCCTATCCAGCTCCCGTATTCCCTCCCCGAACACCCACTTCACCCTGCGAAAAAAAAAAAAAAATGAAAGAGTGACTGGTCTTGAGTTACCTCTGATAGATGGTAGATGGGTACGGTAACTTCCAGCGAGAATCCATTACTCTTCATGCATCTGTACGTTTGTTTTTGTCTGTTTTTCTTTTCTTTTTGTCTTTCTGCTTGCCTGCCTGTCTGTCTGTCCGTCTGTCTGTCTGTTTGTCTGTCTGTCCGTCTGTCTGTCTGTCTGCCTGCCTGTGTCTTTCTGTCTGTCCGCCTGTCTGTCCGTCCGTCTGTCTGTGCGTCCGTCCGTATGTCTGTGTGTCTGTCTGTCTGTCCACCTGTCTGTCTGCTTGCCTGTCTGTCTGTTTGTCTGTCTTTCTGTCTGTCCATCTGTCTGTCCGTTTGTGTGTCTATCTGTCTGTGTGTCTGTCTGTGTGTCTGTCTGTCCTTCTGTCTGTCCTTCTGTCTGTCCGTCCGTCCGTCCGTCTATCTGTGTGTCTGACTGTCTGTCTGTCTGTCTGTTTGCCTGCCCGTCAACCTGCAATTTCAGTTAAATCAACACGATCAGAAAGCGCCACTTCCTTCGACAAATTTCAAAACCTAACCGGTTTTCATCACTGCAGTGTTGACTTACTTAGGCGCTCATTAACCAAAACAGGCAGTGATTAATGATTCCGGAAAGATCACACCGGTTTCCTGTACTGTTGTACAAGTATAACTGATGAGAGATGGGTGGATGGATGGATGGATGGATGGATGGATGGATGGAAGGATCGATGGATGAATGGAAGGATGGATGAAGGGATGGATGCGTGTGATGGTGGGTAGGTAATGGATGGATGGATGGATGGATGGATGGATGGATGGATGGATGGATGGATGGGTGGATGGATGGAGACAGAGAATGGGAGGCAGAGAGAGAGAGAGAGAGAGAGAGAAAGAGGTGGGGGTAAGTAAGAGGGAGAGAGAAAGAGGTAGATGAGAATGGGTGGCACAGAGAGAGAGAGAGAGAGAGAGAACGACAGATAGAAAGACTCAGAGAGACAGAATGAGTGGCAATGAGAAAGAGAGAAACAGGCAAGGTGACAAGCAGAATAGATGAGAGAGAGAGAGAGAGAGAGAGAAAGGGGAAGAGAGGTAGACTGAGAGATAGAGAGATAACACGAGGCATAGAGAGAGTTGAGGGTAGGGAGAGATTGTCCTAGTGTATGTCAGCTTATGCGTCAATGGGATAGAGAGAGAGAGCAACAGACAGAGAGAGAGAGAGTAGTAGTAGTAATGTCAAGACTGGAAGAAGGAAGATAAGAAACAGGGAGAAAAGAAATGCAAAAAAGATATAAAAAAAAATGACTGAGAAAAAGAATCAGACAGATATACGAGCAAAAGAAGGAGGAAGCCACTTCAGAATAAACGAAGAGAAAGACGAGTGCAAAAGAAAGAAAGAAAGAAAGAAAGAAAGAAAGAGACAAAGAAAGAGCAAAGAAAAGAGCGAAAGAAAAAAGAAAACATCATGGACATTAAAAAGAAAGAAAGAAAGAAAGAAGAAAGATAGAAAGAATGAAAGAAAGGAAAAAGAAAGACAAACAAGAGAAGAAAAGCAGTGAGAAGTGAATGAGAAAGACAGAAAGGAAGAAAGACAAAGAAAGAGAGAACAACAGAGGACGAAAAGAGAATAACACACAAACAAAAGAAGAATGAAAGAAAGAAAGAAAGAAAGAAAGAAAGAAAAAAGAAAAAGAACACAGAAAGACAGAAAAGAACATAACAAGAAAGAAAGACATAAAAAGAGAGACAGAAAAAAAAAACACGGAACGAAAGAGTGAATAATGAACAAAAAAGATGTAGAAAGAAAGACAAAAGGAAGACAGAAAGAAAGACAGAAAGAAAAAAGACAGAAAGAATGAAAAATTAAGAGAAAATATAGAGAAAGAAAGAAAGATTGAATGAAGCAGAGAAAAAGTAAGAGAAAAAGAGAAAAGACAAGTAAGAGGAAACGATCAGGCAATCGATAGGGTTTCCAGCTCATCTATCACAGCTCACGAGGGAGTGCAGCGTCGGAGGATCGCGCGAGGGCCCAAATTAGGCCGGAGTAATACGAATCCGCTAACATTTTTTTGTGGTTAACTGTTTCTGAGCTCTTGGTTAACGAGTCCGGAAATTCTTAACAGGAGTAGCGGATAGGATGACTCTAGGAATGTGGGGGTGGGTGGATGAATGGAGGGAGGGAGGGAGGGTGGGAGGATGGAGAGAGGGCGGGAAGAAGGGGTGGATGGATGGATGGATGGATGGATGGATGGATGGATCGATAGATGGATGGAAGATGGGAGGATGGAGGGAGGGATGGAGGGATGGAAGATGGGAGGATGGATGGATGGATGGATGGATGGATGGATAAATGGATGGATGGGGGATGGATGGATGAGGAAAGGACGGACGCGTGGATGGATGGATGGAAGCGTGGAAGGATGGATGGACGCGTGGAAGGATGGATGGATGATGGATGGATGAACGGATTGTGGATGGATGAATAGATGGATTGATAGAATTATGTGTGGACGAACTGACGTATGAGTGGATGGATGGATGGACGGATGAATGGACGAATGGATGGCTGGATGGGCGAAAACCAATAAACAAAGACAGAGGAAGAGATAGCAAAGAATCCATTGTCATGCAGGAGCCAATATTACTTAAGTGATGCTGTGAGTGATATTTTTGTCTGTGAACATGTGAATGTATCTTGTGTGAATATTGTGTCTCAACTATAAATGGAGTTTCCCTTTAACCCTTTAAATCCCAGTGGTACAGATGTAATACCACATAAAACGTAAAGATAGTAATAGATTTGTTCCGACCAAGTGAACGGCTGGAAATCCCCTGTTTAATTTTAGTAGGCTAGGGGGTACAAACACTTCAAACTGTTCACACTGACACAGAAAAACACATAAAAATGCACCGGATTGGTGACAACTGTTCTCAGATCTCGTGGTGGAGCGGTAACAAACATCAATGAGGGTTCTATTTCTAGTAAGGGGGTACAAACATTCTGCCCGGGGTTTCCAGGTTTTTGCTCAGTCGAATATGAACTATTTATGGATGGATGGATGGATGGATGGATGGATGGATGGATGGATGGATCTGTTCATGAATTATGACCTCAAATAAGGTTTTAGAAACTGATTTCAGAACTTTAACAGGTTCCATAATTGTTTTGTTTTGTTTGTATTGGGGTTTAACGACACATCAGCAGGATTACGGCTATAATGTGTCAGACACGGTAAGAAACGTTTAAACGCCAAGAAGAAGAGAGGAAAGAAAGCGGGACAGATGACAGAAGCAATGAGAGAGAGAGAGAGAGAGAGAGAGAGATGAGATGTCTCCCGTGGAATGTCGAGGATGGCACTCCATCGGAGACATCCCACCGATGGTGGGCTTACACCGCCTGTAGGTGGGAGCAGGGAACCTACTTATAAATCTCCGGCCCCAGCGGGGGTCCGTAGTTGTAAAAAGCATTGATATGTTATTGAAAACCTTGAAAATAGCCAGAGATATTCTAATTTTGACATTAGTTCTCGCCATGATCTGGCTTCTAGATGCTCGGGTTAAGGGAAAAAAAATATATCTGATCTTATCTTATCCACCTTATCTTAGAAAAACAAACAAAAGCAATCGGGGAAGGGGTAAGGCTGAGCATATTTCCGATTCATTTTAACAACAAGAGAAAGTACTCAACATTTTTAGCCTTTGCTTCTAATCCGATTTCAAGTACAGCGCTATTAGTTCCGCGCGGGGGAGGTTCGGAAACATATCCTTTGGCGTGAGTACTGACACCCGTCGGAAAAAGGCTCTGCACGCGTACTCCTCTAAGGTATGTGACTTAAATTAGCCCGGCGGGTTGTCTATCGATCGATCTCGACAAAAGCTGCACCGCATTAGCGAATGCAAGGTTTTTATCTTAGTATTTTCATTAAATTTATATTTTTGTTTATTTGACTAATTACAAATAATAAATATTATCATTAAAAGGATACTATTATTATTATTATTATTACAGTTGTTGTTTGTTATAGCTATCATTATTACAATTATTATTGTGTTACTATTGTTATTATTATATTACTATTACCATAATTATCATTTCGGAGTGTGTATCTGGGCCTAGTATTGCAATGAGGAAGCATAGGCAAACAAAAAAGTTGCACCACATAGTAAAGGCGAAACAATTTTGTATTGGTTCGCACATGGGAGCGTCTGTTGGCAGTTTTTGCTGGGGGGATGGGGGGGGGGGGGGGTTAACTAATATCATTACTATTACTATTATCATATCACATTGTTCATTGTCTACATGTACAGTTCGTGGCTTTAAACAGACCGAGATTCAACAAGTTCCGCACATCAAAAGGCTTTGTATATTAATGGAATATTCCCCCTTCCCTCCAAAGAACAACAGCAACAACCACAACAACAATAACAACAACAACAACAACCACAACAACAACAACAACAACCACAACAACAATAACAACAACAACAACAACAACCACAACAACAACAATAACAACAACAACAACAACTACAACAACAACAACTACAACAGCAACAAAATAATAAAACGGACAAAACATAGAGTTACAAAATAATACTAATACTAATAATGATAATAACAGACAGAAAGCCAGGAAAGAAATAAGCAAACAAACACGCAGACAAACAAACAAACAAACAGACAGACAGAGAATCTTACCATGTAAAGTAAGGCGGGCCCCAGGCTGTTGCTGCATGGTTCTCGGGGTCGGTCTAGTCCAGTGTCTACGCCGAGACGGTTATGAGCATTAAAATAATGGACTTGTCCGTCCGTCATCGGCTGACGACGCAAACAATGGTGTCCGTACGTACATCTAGGCTAGCAGCCGTGCGCCGCATACAGTATGTGTTCATAAGGTTACCCTCACTACACACAATCCACTGGCACTCCTTCATATGGACTGCCGCTCGCCAACGGATGTCTGCAATTGCATGCCTATTTCTTTCTAATGCTTTTATTTCTTTTCTTACTTTCTACCTCTCTCTATTACAAAGACAAAATGTCCCCTTCTGCATGCCTTGCTTAGAAAAAGTCGATATACTAATACATCCAAATTGCGACCCGTTGGATTCGATTTTTTATCTTCTTCGAAAACATTAAAACCTTCAGACATCAGATACAAAAATGTAATTCCTCTCGGTAATCGGGTTGGGTCTGGGTAACTTTTACTGCCTGCCTGACTCAAATTTCGCCGTTACTATCGCTGTTCTCTCTATCTCTCTCTCTCCCTCCCTCTCTCTCTCTCTCTCTCTCTCCCTCCCTCTCTCCCGCTGTCTGATGGTCTATCGATGTCCCCTCGGGTACCCCGCAAACCGCCGGCGAAAATCCGACTTTCATCCCGATCTTTACACTGGCAGGAACATCGTCTTCGCTTGATCACTGGCAGTCCCGCTCAATAAGTTTCTGGCTTCCATACTTGGTGCGGTATTTAAAACAACCATCGACGATCCTGTAAGCGGTGAGTTTTAATTGTTTGTTTGTTTTGTAAGTCTTTCTTGATTTGTTCCGGAGGATAGAAAGAAGGAAACAACATGCGGGGAGGGGGGGGGGAGCGGGGAACAGACCAAAGCCCATAAAGTTTCGATACATAATTCAACATCTTTGATGCCTTTCAAATAGTTTCTAAATTTAAGAAACAATTATTATTATTATTATTATTTTAAAATAAATTTGGGCCGCTTTATAGGACGATTTATGTCCCTCACATAACTGCATAAGATCAATGTGTATGTATGTGTGTGTGTGTGTATGCGTGCGTGCGTTCGTGCGCGCGCGCGCGTATGTGTGTGCGTGTGTGTTTGTTTGTTTGTTCTTCTGATGTTTGGACCAGTAAGGAATCGTGAGAGGTGGGTGCACGATGTAAAGTCTGATTTATATCGATCAGCTACAGATGGACGGCAAGGAAATAACAATCGCCCCGATCTTGCGCTCACCAGCCAGCCCAGGACACTATTTGCATTTCGCTGCACGGTGTGTGAAATATGGTCTATTTATTTCTGTGGGGCTAAGTTAAATCAACATTGTGTATGAAATTATTTAAATTTTCACTGCTTGTTTGGTCAATGCAAAAACTAATTATTAATTAGGGATGTAACATTCGAAATACACACAAAAGTGGCTGGCTATTTGGTGGAAACTGTTTTTCACCTCCTGTTGGGAAGGTGTGTAAATAAAAAAGAAAGAACGCTCTTAAACGTTTTGTTAACAAAAATAATTTTAAAAATTAAAGAAACTCCTGCAAGAAG
This sequence comes from Peronia verruculata, assembly GCA_038406235.1. NCBI lineage: Eukaryota > Metazoa > Mollusca > Gastropoda > Systellommatophora > Onchidiidae > Peronia > Peronia verruculata. The sequence goes on from JBCAUA010832234.1 coordinate 10,340, forward strand.
TCAGATAGAGAACACTGTGGTCATTGTAACACTATACAGCCGTAAAACCTTTCTACTCGTCACATTTCACGCCCGATTTCACATTAAGATCGAGTGTGTGTGTTGATCCCAGAAACTGTAAATAATATATAGATCCTTTCCACGTTCGTGTTTACTTCCGTGTTTGGATGCGAATTTTTGGTGGGCGGACGCGGAAACGAAACGTCATAAGTGATTTGCTTCCGTGTTTGAAATGTAAACAACAGAATGGTGGGCGGACGCGGAAGTGAAACGTCATATGTGAACGACCTATAGCACTATGTGCCAGTATTTCAGCTCTCTAGTCACAGACTTTCTCTGATCTGATCCCGAAGGAAAAGCCAAAGCAAGAAAAAAGTGGTTAAAACTTGTATTTTCCCTATGAAAATATCGCGGATGCGAGAAGTTAATTCCAAAAATTACTTTGCTCAAGTGTTTACATTTCGACTTCCGATGACTAAGTCCCCGGTCACGGGTAAGTCAAAGCGAGGGCCTGAATACAGTCCAAGTTATGTCTTATGGTTTTTGTAAGCTTTTCAACCTCCTATAGTGGTGGTTATCTCAGCTGTCCACAACCGTGGTCAAACAATAACATAACACAGTTATGTGAACACTCACTAAAAATATATATATATATATAGTCCAGGCTAATGTTAGCCTATCCTTTTAATCCCTCATGCAATGTTTCGCGGGCTCAGCTCTTTGTTGCTTTATCTCCACTTTTGAGGTATTTGGAGACATATTATTATGTCATACGAAAGAGGGATCCGGGAGAGTAAATCTATCATATAGTATAGTGCAATGTTTTCACAGATCACTTGCCCAAATAGGGAGATTTTGAAAATCATGTTGTTCAATCTCATGCGTTCAAAAACAATTGCTAAACATAAAACATCAGTTTTCTCAAATGCGAAAACATGGCGATAGAACAACAGAGAAATGAGCTGACGGTTTCCTGGCTACATCGAATGGCCCATTATCACAAATGCGGGAAAAGCCCATCAACATGAAAATCCAAGTCTATGATTGAGTCATAATAGCGTTCCCCTGATTTTCAGTTAAGTTACTGACTGTTACTTATTCGCACTACTGCAGTGAATGTTTGGGTATACAAACGGCGTATGACTCTGGACATAACACAGATAACAATGTCTAACTCAGTTATAATTCATACGGCTCCATCAGCTAATGGACACTGGCCAGTATCAAACATCCCATGCCATTCCGGCTCTCGACCGTGCATATCAAAATTTCGTGCCGGACATCGCGTTTACAATCGATGACCACCGCTCTGGACTGACCAAATGCCACCCCTATGGTTTTTTCCCTGTCTCCCGCTGACCTGTGAGCGATGTTTGGGATCCAATGCTACTTTATTACACAAGAAAAGAAATAATGTCTATAGGTCATAATGTGTACGGCACGCGTGCGCACATTGACGCTGGCACTTTGGATGATTGAACTGAATGTTACTCAAAGAAAACGTGTTTGGTGTTTGAATGTGTCATTCTATAGACCGTGCAATTTGGACCAAACACTCTCGTGCGTTTACTGTTCAATTATTATCGCCTTTTTAGAAAACGTCAAACATAGTAAGCCTTTTTGGGGCTTTAAGTAAATAGAAACACAGATCCTTATGCAACAATGTTGTGTGCCAAATTTCATATGGATGCATTCAGTAGTTTTCGAGTCCATAAGCATTTAAATAGGTTTTGTTGCAGATTTATAGTATAGATACACCCCCGTCCGGACACGGCCTCTTCAACTTTTTAGATAACTGAGCATTTCGTATTTTCTCCCTTCTCCTATGGCGTCCTTGGTAACGGTTTGACACTGGCCAGTATCACGTTCATCCCGGTTTGGGCCTCGTTTTGCGTCTGCGCATGGCCAAGTCATCCGCCACGTGCTAGCTGGCACTGGGATTGTAAACAAACCCTTTTCACATTTACAATGCATGGAAAGTTAAAATGTCCAGTCTTTACAATTACTGTGAGTACAGCTATAAAAATGACCTTTTTTTAAAAAAAAATCGAAATACATCGAAAATTAATCGTTCTATCCTCCTGAACTGTTTGACACTACTGAATTATACACTCATAAGTCATAGTTTGCACAAAAAACAACTCATGTTTGCATCAGTGAGGGATTTCGAGATAGGTCATATGACCGAGGAATTTCGCTCACACGCTGATTTGTTTACATGCTCTGCGCATGACAGGCAAGTTCTGGTGATTGGTCAGCATTCAGACATGTCTACGCCATATAAACAAAGCCACGTGTTATTTTGCGTTCTATGGAGGTTATCTCGACGGTTCTTTGTCTAAAAAAAAAAAAATAATAATAATCCTGTTTCAAATAATGAAAATTCTGTCTTAAAAACTCGTACCTTTACTTTTGAAAAAAAAAAAAGGACAAAAAAAAAAAAACAAAAACCCAAAGAAAACAAAAACAAACAAATAATAATAACAGTAATTATAATAATAATAATAATAAATCCTGTCTTAAAAAAACCAAAAGGGTGTTAAAGGTCTTCCAACACAAGGGTCTGAGGGTGTCGCTGCGTTGTTTTAGTCTCCTTTACTATTTTTGCTTGGTATGTACAGGTCCCTATCGTCCCTATCTCCTACTCTATTTTTCCCTACTCTATCTACACAGGGATGAGCCCTTCGGCCTTTATTTCCTACTGCCAGTGTACTATTTCGTTATAGTCAGGCTATATATAATAAAAAGGGAGTGATTTTAAAAATAAAAAAAATAAATTTAAAAAATGACTGTGTTTATTTAAGGTTGCTTTGTTTCAGGTCGAAAAATTCTGCTTAGACAAAGATTGTTTTATAGTGCATACATATCCAAACAGAGAGATTATGTTGTCCATGCTGAACTATAGATGGTGATGGCAATCATTAGATATTAATAGCTGTTGAACTAGAGAGTGTCTACTTTAGAAAAAAATATACACCACAACCTGTTTCGAGATCAACATTGAATCATTGCAAGTGATTTTAACTTTATTATTTTCTCACCCTGTTTGTTTGTTTGTTTGTTTTTCTTTGTTTTGCCTTTCCCAATATATCGATTGAACCAAAAAAAGATAGTTCATTTACATTAAACTGAGGACTGAAATATTGTATATAAATTCAGGATAAGTAACAAAGCGTGTTAAGACGTGCTGATTCTATCTTGTAGAAAGATGTCAGATTGAGGCAGTAAAAGTTCACGCCCTCTACAAACCTTTCCTCCATAAACTCTTGTTGTATCATTGTTTGTTTGGTGAGATCGCTGACCGTTTTGGTCAAGGCGTCCAGTTTAGCCTGGACATCAGTCTCAGCTCTAGCTGACGCCAAGGCCAGGACAAAGAAGGTCGGCAGCTACAAATAGATATATGTACATTCAAGCAGTGGAAGAAATGTCAGAATACATTGGCACAAAACAGGTATATGCGTGCATTCATGCATTGATGGATGGATGGATGGATGGATGGATGGATGGATGGATGGATGGATGGCTCAATGAATCGATGGATGGATCGAAGGGTGAATGATTGAATTGATGGATGAATGGATGTATACATGGATGGACAGAAAAACAGTGATTAGGTAGATAGGTAAATATAGATGAATATACAGGTAAATACTAAATAGACAGACAGACAGACAGACACACGCACAGACAGATAAATTGGATGGATGGATGGATGGATGGATGGATGGATGGATGGATGGATGATGGATGGATGGATGGATGGATGGATGGATG
>JBCAUA010832244.1:0-14112 GCA_038406235.1 Peronia verruculata
ATGTCTACACCCACAATAACTCTCACCTTTGTTCCACTAGTTATTGTGCTGAGTGGCCCGTTCGATGGCGCCGCCACGTAATTCGATTACGATGGTGTCAATCATGACGCTGGGGGCCTTTTTTCATTGTTACTGTGCCCAGTGCATTGAAATTGGCAGGTTATTAAACGAAGTTTCCCCGCTTAGAGGCGGGTTATAAAGGGGGTGATTTATATGGACAAAAAAATGGTTTCACTGAATGGGCGGGCTAATGACCGAAGCGGGTTAAAACACGGCAGGTTATTAGGCGGTGACCACTGTACCACAAAGCAACACCAAAAGTAAAGTCTCAGCCTCTTGACCTATGCATTTCAGCAGTTCTATTTTTCTTTCACATTCACCATACTAGTACTTGTGATTTCCTTAGCCTCCATAGCCCTCTTGGCCTCCAGCTTCTCATCATCACTGCTGTTGCTGTCACTGCTCTCAGCCTGTTCTAGCCCTCGTCTCAGCATGCTCACCCATGACGTCTCTTCTTTCTTGTGCAGTGTGAGCACCACCATGCCCTTTTCCAACTTGTCAAACAGAAACAAAACGTTGTTCTTAGTTAAAGGAATCACAGATCATCATTTGTGAACAATCAATTACTTTCCATAACATTTCATTTTTCAAAATTGAGTTGCCAGTAATTTCTGACATAATTCAAAGCATCCACAGAACTGTAGAGCCATTAAAAAAAAAAAAAAAAAGCCTATTATAGACTCATACTGAAATGCAGTGCTCCAACAAATGCTGCAAGACACCAATTTTAGTATCTCTCCATAATTCAAAATGTCATCTAGTTGTGCTTTGAAACTGTCATAAATTTGTAGTATTCAGTCAAAGGCCAAATAAAATTTACCAGATTTTTAAATTCTTGACACTATCAACTATCACTATATGTTCACAAAATTTCCTAAGACTGAACTTGACAGGGTCTACAAAGAATGCATATTACAATATTTGCATATATCACAAAATAAACTGCATACCTTCCATGATGATCTGTTAACAACTATTTCAGATGGTAACTTCTTTATAGCAAATCTCCAAGTACTTGACTGTCCATCTGGTTTAGTAATGGTTGCTTTCATATCAAATCCCCTGAAGAAAAAAAAAAAAAAGACAAATTTCATTACACTGTAAGAGGTATATTACTTATATTATGACATGACAATTAAAAAACAAGAAAAACAAAATACAATGAATGTAGTGTGCCTAGTCACCTGGCTGTTCTTTGACATAATTATATAAAATATCTTTAATAACCCTCTTTCTTTTTATCCAAAAATACATGTGACATAACCATAAGTTCATTTTGTTCATACATAACTAATATCAAACAATGATGATTCATGAAGAAAAAGTCTGCGCCTAGAAAATGAGATCTGTGCATCTCTAATTATGTTATACATTTTAAAACTCTAAAGAGCAAATTTTTGCTTGATGGGTATAACGAACAGATGAAAAAGTCTTTTATACAAACCTAAGAATAACAATGTTGATGTAAAATCATTTATATAATAATACAGATGTTCCATTCCAAATAAATGGTATCATCTTTAACCATGGTTTCTTTGCCAAGGTGATTATCTAAATCCTCTGACAAATCATTGTTTTCCACCTTTCCTTAATCAATGAATCAATGATCTGTGAATGTTTATCAGATGAACATGTTTCCAAACAACATGTGCCACAAGTATGAGTTGAATATAAAGAAGTTACTATCCAACTGGATTATGAATTTTCATACACACATTTTACAGACACACACACACAAAAAAAAAGATTACTAGAAAAAAAAAAATTAGCAAAAAACCTGTTTCACTGACAATACTTACTGTTTGAAAAATGTCACATCAACTTCTCCATTTTTTGGTTTCTTTTTGTTACCAAAAAGAGGAGGGATGAGGCCATCAACCAACAACTTGACCCTTATTTCACTCAGGTCTACCTCCTCTGTCACAGCTAGAAAGAAGACAGCAATAATAGGTCCAAATATTAACACAAATCAACATGAATTTGTCTTTTTTTTTTCTTTTTAAAATCATTTTCATCCATGCTGAAAAAAACGAAGACATTTTCATTTGTCGTAAATTGTATATATGCAATAATAAGAGAAACTTATGGCTGTCACATCGAAAAAAAAAAAAAAAAATGTACACGCACACGAAGTTAGAACAATCAAGATATAGATGTACTCAGATTGTTTATGTCACTATGTCAAGTAAGAAAACAACATATTTCTATTATCATACTATGTTAATAACAAGAACAATGCAATAGTCTTCTCATCTGATCAACTAAAGACTCATCTATTTCCAAATAAATCTCTATTTATTTTGCTTTGGTTTGGCATAGGAATGAACTATGTTGTTCTGCACTATCAGTTTAATCAAGGGTAGTGTTAATGAATATCTTGAGTCAGATTTATGAAGGAGAATCTGACCAGGTGTATCCCCCAGTGTTCTTATTGGCCTATAAAAGAAAAAAAAAAAATTATAATATCTTCTATAATATATTCAGTCATTTGTTCTGCAATGTTTTCACCACAAGGAAGGCTAATTTGTCAACATACTGATCAAGCACAAAAATATTGCTACTTAGACTAGTTTTGAAAGATAAACGTGTTAGTGTGCAACTGAATGAAACACATGAAGTCATAAAAAAAAAAGTGCAGAATTTAAAAAACAATCTGAAAATTAGTTACTCACCAGTTGGTTTTCTTTCTACATTTGACTGTGCCATCTCTATTCGTATACTGTCAGTGCCAAGGTTGTAAGGCTGATATATATTCTAAATTGTTTCTAACTGTGCAATCCTCATACTCCTCATGAATCACCGCATTTTGTTTAGTGAGACTGTATTCTGAAATGTGAAGGGCTCTCATGAGTTCATTTATCAATGATACTGGCAAATCCCATAAAAGGCAAAAAACCCCCCAAAAAATCCAACAATAAATAAAAACAAACAAACATAATACAATAAAGACCGAAAAACAAACATGATTTCTGAAATAAACAAATTTTATAAATATACATGAACAGGGCATGGCTGTGCAAACTGGTCCTCAGCATGATTTTAGTCTGCTGTCTGTACCACAGTAAATCACCTGAGGGAATTCTTCTCGAGCAGTATAATATATATATATTCTAATTCTGGAATGCTATGCCAGCGGGTGGTCTTGCCATGATATCATATTTCCAGCTCATTATTTTAACTTGTAAACATTTTGTTGTGACCACCAGTGCAATATCATGTCGCGTGGGAGAGGTGAGGAGTAATCTTTACCATGTTAAGGAATGTTCTGTGAAATCGTAACACGTGCCAACAAAGGTCTGGGAATGGTCATCAATTAAACTGAATTTATTGCTTAGCCTATGATCTAGCCTTCAATGCAGAGTTAAGCAATCTGCAGTTCACAGCCACACAATACACCATTGTTTGCATACTGAATAGACCTGCTCAAGCGTCCCCTTAGCGTGCCTTCCAGAATAAAAAAAATGATGTCAGACCTGGTTCACAGTCACTTACGGATAACCATGACACAGCCACAGCGGTTTGAACAATCCTGTTAAAATCTCAAATTTAAAAGGCTATTGGCTTCTAATTTGTATGTCAGTGGGTTTACAATAACCGTAAAATTTCACCTGAAGTGGCTTAAAAAAAAAAAGAAACTTAACAAAAGAAACTGATGTTGCACTACCACTTTAAAATGAAAACATTTTTTAAACTGCACTTCAAAAAAGCTAAATCCTCTTCTTTCTAACCATGTCCTCTGAAACGGACAAAGTTCAGGTCATAAGCAAAATAATTGGAAGAAAAGAGGTGAACATATCTAAAAAAAAAAAATTGACATCTTTACCCATTTTGGAACTAGTGTTGTCTTTTCCATCATTAGAATATAAATTAAAAATAAACCACAGATATCTCTATTACTGGCATCATAATTAGTCTTTATAATTATTTCAAGTTTCATGTTGCCTTGTTGCACCTGTTTTATATCAAAAAACCAGACATTAATTTCACCGACTACAGCAATTAGCTCACACTTTCCCGTCCGAAGTGACAAGCTATAACCTGACCTCATAATTCCGGACACAGAGCAAATTAAAGGCATGCTGATGCACAGCTATGAGAGTCAACATCAATGAGCCTTGCACTAACACATCCTGCAGTAATGGTCTAATATGTCAAGTGTTAAGCTGTAACTAATGTTTCTCCTCTATAAAGGTTAGGGGCATATTACACACATGAGTGCTTGAGAACAAAATCCTCTGAAATAATTGAGTCAATAGGCAGAAAATGTGACAAAATCATTATCATAACATAGATTCTATGCTATATAGTGAACTGACAGAATATGATCATACAGTCCAATCATAATATAAAAATTACACTTACTACTGAAATAGTCCTGAGGGACATTATTCACCTTAAAATTAACAAATCTAGATCTACTTCTAACAAAGAAAAAACCATCTGTCGTGGGTGGGGAAATCTAAATGGTGTGTCTATCTAGCCACTTTTTCCCCTTTCATCTGATACTCTGACCACAAACCTGCATTTCACATCTTTACGCGTAAAATCTTTTGATATCAGGATATCTGCAGCATGCTGATGATTGGCAGATGACCCAGTGATGACAATCTGCTTGATCTATCACACTGAGTAACACTGAATAACTGTTGACACATTTTATTGCCTGTGGCCATGTGGGATAGTTAGAGACTAAGTGTGCCATTTAGCTTGCTGACGGGGGGACGCAGTGGCTCAATGGGTATGGCGTCTGCTCATGGAGCAAAACAGGCCGGGATCAAAACGCGGGTTCTGCATCGGGGGATGACAGAACACGAAGATCGAAAACCCGCATTTTTTCAGTGACTCAACGGTCCCCTGGCTTCCTGTGGGTAGGGAAGCCCGACGTCTAGCCTTCTCAGATAAGGGCGAATATATTTCGGAGGTCACATGTGTACGTTATGCACGTTAAAGATCCCTTGGCAGTTGAAAATCGATATAAGAGTAGGCCTGAGTGCTGCTGTGGGGGCAAAATTCCCAAATTCCAAATTTCTACCCACAAAAAATTTCTCAGCAAAAATTGGCAGCTTCTAAAAGCCGAGATAATCCTTACTCTTAGGATTGAAAGGTTTCAGAAAAAAAAAAAAAAGTTGGCCGCGAGATGCGCAGCCTCGTGATACAGAGATGCGAGGAAAGTCGTGACGTCACATGGTAATGTCGTAGTGAGCGGGCGAAAAGAACCGTAGAACCGCAAGCATCAGGAACTACATGAACCGTAAAACAGCGCTATGCACCATACTCCTTTCTGTAAAATGGACAGTTGGTGCTCTCTCAACAATTAACGCGCACCGAACATCATAGCTGACTGTTTGCCAGTTGGGGTTTCTAGAATCTTTATTCATTGTTGCTGCCTTATCTACAGACATGACTGACGCATTAGAGCTTATCATTTGAAACTTTGGAATTAAAGTATTCTTTAGCTGAAGGAAAATTTCAAGATGTAATTGTCTCTAATTTTGTAATGTTTGCCTTTTGCAACTATCCATGATCTATTGTGTGCTTTTGTCTTGACAGATTTGACATGGAATTCTGAAGAAAAAAGGAAAAGAGCCTTTTAATAATAATGGCCTGAGGGGAAAATTGAGAATTGGCGTTGATTGAAATGTAAGAACTTGGCAGACAGATATCTTATGAAACACAGGAAATGTAATTCGAGTCTGTGAATGTAAGCCTGGAGGAATCCTAGATCTGGCCAAATATTGCTGGTTCTATGCTCAACATGACTGTCATTTTGATCCAAGTTAAGGCAACAAAGACTTCTCTTTGTGGACCAAGATCTAACTAATCTAGATCTAGATCTAGATCTAGAATCTAGATCTAGATCTAGATCTAGATGATAGATATATAGAATTGGATTATAATGTCTAAAACTCGGGCACTACCTTCCCTCTGTGGTCCTGATACAAATGGCATGGCATAGATCTAGATTCTAATCTATATATTATATTGATACTGCGACAATTAGGCCAACACTTGGTCACTTCTTGTCATAAAACTTAAGGCTATTGGTCTAATTGAATGTGTATTTAGGCCTACATAAAGCATTACAATTATATACAGTGCTGCGAAGTCCGCGCCTCTATTTTTAGCTATCAGCCTAAATCTCGCAAAATCCCGTTCCTGTATTCAAATTAGGTATTAATCATTCTCGCGAGACCAGAAGGGGATTACCCTAGGTTCAGGAAAAACGGTGGCGCGGACTTCGCAGCACAGACGATACAATACCAAATATTTGTAACTGTTTATGTATGAGTTCCCCTGTAGGATTAACCCTGTAGGCCTATTTGCTAGTAGCTTCTGTTGCCTCGGTGGTATGGACAGCCGAGGGTTGCAGCAAATTAGGACCAGGGGTTGGTTTAGTTCATTTTGGTCAGGCTATTAGAATGGAACAGTCCTACCACATGCCACACTCAACACAACACTAATAAAAAATTCAACCAAAAAAATTTATTAGTCATACACTCAGACAATGCCAAGGTGCAAAAATAGACATTTCATGAGCTCAGTTCTCAGTTGCTCTATCTCCATTTTTTGGATTGTGAGAAAACTGATGTTTTATGTTTTGCAACTGTTTTTGCACATAGGAGATATTGGACAAAACGATTAAAAATATACCTGTTTGGGCAAGTGATGGGTGAAATAATTACACGGTATGGTAGATTTACTATCCCTCTTTCATATGATATATCTATATATATATATCTACAAATAGCCCAAAGTGGAGATAGAGCATCATAGAACTGAGCTCAGGATTTGCAATCGTATCCATGTCGCAGACTATAAATAATCGATATGTGCCGGGTCGCCATAGTAGAAACAGACCGGGACCGCAGAGAGAAGGTAGCAGGAGCAGTATAGACTAGATCTCAATCTAGACAGTAGGGCCTTTATTTTTGTTTATGGATCTACTTTTGTGAGTAGGATTTTGAACCAATAACAGTGACTCACACAGGCATAGTCCTGATCTAGAATCTGGTTCTAAAATGGGCTAGAGAATCAAATGCGAGATTGGTAAATGACTTGCTATTTTGACACAGGTCTCCTACTAGTTTATTTCGTGATCTATATAAATGGTTTGTTTAGGCTTGGCCAAGTGATACGGTTTTACTAAGTATCCTAGTGGAATGAGTTTTCGCCAGGTTAAGCGCAGTAAGAGAAAACAGACCAAATTCATCTAAAATGTAGGAATTAAAGTTGAATTTTCAGTTATAAATTAAATTTTAACTTGGAAGGATGCATCATTGATAGATCTAGATATTAGATCCAGATATGATTTTTTGCAGTCCAAATGAGTTGGTATGGTGACCTGATTAACCTCTGCCGTGAATGGATTAGATTTGGGATCTCTCTAAGTATGGTTACTTGGATGGTCATGTTTTCCATGTCACTTGTGTTTTGTTGTTTAAAATTTACTTCAATTACACAGAGAAGACTTGAAGAATTCGAAAATGTTTAAAATTTGAACTTTATTGGAAAGCTCTGACCCTGAAAAGTACAGCACTCTATGCTCGACAATACAACATCTCCTAGAAAGCAAAACAAAGTTAAGTCATGCATGCACAATCACAAAAAAAATTTGAAAAACGAAACACATCAGTTGGCGAAAACTGGTCCCATTAGGACCCTTACTACCCTAATCCTAACAATACAAGTGTTTTCTTTTTCGCAAAATTCTTTAGTCTTTGCCTCAGATTCTGAATATTATGTAAATGTGGCACCCATATCCATGGCTATTTTGATAGGTACTTAACTGTTGCAGGGTTGCCATAGGGGCATATCTAAAAATAGGTCTGGATCTGTATAGCAAAAAAAAAAAAAAAATCACCTGGGCCAAGATTCGCAGAGCCATACCGCGAGATATAGCCACACCACTAGTTAATTGTTTTCATGCACTATTCAGTTATAAAGCAAGGCCAAGGAGACTATCACGATGAATCACAATCATGAAGCAGAACTTAAAACTGGGGACATGTTTATCTATTTTGCCATGATCTAGGATCACTTGAGCCAGCATAAAGCCTTAAAGGAAAAGGGGAGGGAAAAGAAGAGGTCTATATTGTCAGAAATAATTTTATATTTTTATCAATTATCATGCTAGAAAGATCTAGATCTAGCAATTTACATTTTTGTTTTTATTTTATAAAATTATATGAACTTCAATTGAATGAATTTCTGTGATATAAATCTTAATATTGGGAGTAGAACAACACAGTTAAAATACTTGGATGTTGGATGAATTGTGTGATCTCTTACATGTCAGAGATTACAATCAGTAGTTTTGTGAAATAAATGATAGTACCATTGTTTCCTAAAATCTTGACCTCAGGCTCATTATAATGATATTTATTTAATTGTTGTTTTTTGGGAAGGGAGGGGGGAGGAGTGATTTTTTTGCATTTATTAGAGACAAGATCAAGATACTGGATGGAGATCAGTCACTGAAGGAAACAATATTTCAAGTTTAGCAGTGATAGGGTTAGATAATAGAAGTTTCTTGTAAGTCCTCAGGGGGCATCATTACAAGAGCCCTTCTTTGCAATCGTGGTAGCTCTGTGTTGCATGTCTCTCACTGTGTAAACAAAATCATTTATTTTATTTCAGCATGGATGATGTCATCAAATACGATAATTATGCAGCATTAAAAACCCTGCTCAGCCCCCTTGATGAAAATGAGCTGGAGACGCTTTTGTTTAAAGCATGTGATTACAGTGCAGAGAATTGTGTGGCAATCTTGTTGAATTTAGGAGTTGACAAAGGTAAAATACCCAAATTGATCACACAGTACATCTCTGAAAGATACGCTATACGTTATATCATCATATTTCTTGAACTTTCCTTCCCACAATTCACTGGACATTGTTTTTTCACTGATGTACATAGCATACAAGCTATTACTTAGTCTTATCTTCTTGTCTCCTATCTGAAAAATAATAGGAGAAAGAGGAAATTTGTCATACACTTTATTTAAAAGGTAGAAATGTTCTCATGTAATGCATCATTTTCTAGCACTTCGTTTATTGATGAAAAAATGAAAAGGAATTTAAAATGACAGTTTATGTATGAGGGGCTTGATTGTGTGGGATCAAAATTTTGTGGAATTAATTTCATGATTATACTTGCTTGTATTTATAGGTAACATGATTCTTATTGAAAATTTTAATATGTTCTGTGACCAGGGCAAATGAGTTGGAAGTCTTGCTGGGCAATGAAGATATACGGCTGTTCTTGGTCGTTTTTAACTACTTTCCGATTAAGAAACTAAATTTCTTTTTTTGTTTTCACAAAACAATGATTTAACTTTTTTTAATCTGAGAAAAGGAATATTTTGGTATCATAGTTGGAAAATAGTAAAAAACGGCAGTGACCTGAACTCACCAGGCGCGACTTGTGACTCATTTGCCCTGGGCGCAAGACATATTGGGACAATCCTCAAGTGCTGTTGTTAGAATAGAGAAAGTGACTTGAAATTGTTCTTGGAGTATTCAGAAAGGCTAACCACTTTTTAATTTATTGCATGTAACTGTTGGTTTTAGATTGCACCGACAGTAGCCGTTTGACACCACTCATGCACGCAGCCATAGCTGGATCTTTTGAAATAGCCAAGCTGCTCATCACATGGGGTTGTCAGATAAACACACTTGGTGGGATGGATGGAAATTCTGCACTTCACTTTGCTGCTGCTGAAGGTAAGGAAATTTTAATCCTTCAATAAAAAAGAAATATACAAAGACAGTAGCGAGAAGAAAGAGATGTCAAACTTCCGACGTAAATTTTAAATCTGATCATCATTGACTTTTCTACCTTGGCCTGTCAACTGCCGACTCACTGAACCCAGCAGCTGATTGCAATTTTATAATTCTTAGTGCAATATAAGTCAGCATCAATAACAATGAAACTGAAAATAGTAGAAAATTTTGCACATGTTCTGGATGAGAGCTGAACTAGTGTTCAGCCACTGTGCAAAGATTTAGATCAAAGTTCATAGATCTAGTTCCTCACATCTGACAATATGCAATTCAGTTGTCACTTTGAAGTTGATGAAAGTCAGCACATCAAAGTACTGAGAAAATAATATGCCCATGGTCTGAAAGAGACTAATGTAACAGAACGGCTGTTTATCATCTTGATCTAGATGCCAGTTTTTTGTAAAATCACAGAATTCTGTCAAACAAAAAAAGTCTGTAAACACTCGCTTAGTTAAAACCATGGTCATCGTTATGGAACTGAATCGCCTGAGCAGATGGCTGAATGCAAATACAGTCGAGTCCGCCTAAATCGAATTTGCCGGGACCATCCTCATGGTTGGATTTATGAGAGTTCATCTTCCAGTTTTTTGACAATGGAAACAATTCCCAAAAATACCTATGAGGAAAAAAATTAAAGAGGCTGCCGCTTTCTCCACATGTTCCCGGTGTTTTAATATCGTCGAGTGTATTTGGGGGAATGCCATACTTATCATCTATGGCCTTCTTGGACATCACACTTCTGTCTTTTTCATGCAACATTTTCATTTTCGACATCTTATTTCTCCTCAGTGGGTTAGAGGAACCCATCACATAGATCTAGTCTATAAAATAAAGCTATTCAACCGCAGGCGAAAGAGCACGATGTAAAATACTGACTAGAGCTATACTGCCACGCAGTGATTGTAACACAGGCATGAGGTGCAACACCTGGGGTTGTTTACACACGAAGTATCAGAAAACTAGTATTAGTACCGTACATTCATGTGTTTGACCATGTCTACCTGTACAGCAGTATAAGGCTGTGCAAGGATGCTTAATTATCAATCGAATTGCTGGTCGTCGTACACTGCCTCATAAACCTCCACCCGCCTCAACCGCCCCCTCAGAACACATGGCCCACTTGAAGCCACAGCGCCAGCACATTCACAGTATATTTATGCAAATTAATTGCTTGATCCCTCTCACCCCATCCGCGAAGCTGTCTCCTTTGTTTTCCTCGTTGGGTGGGAACCACATGGAGAGAACGAACACCAGTTTTTACCTTCGGGGTGGCGCTGACGGGTTCGATTTAAAGGAAACTCACAGCGATGGCTTCGATTTATGCAAGAGGCATTTAATGGGCACAAGGAGGAAAAAAAAATCTATTGTTTCGTTTTTATTCGAATTATCAGAAATTCGCATTATCAGAGTTCGGTTTGGGTGGACTGTATTATAATTGTGAAAGGTATAATGAGGTATTTCAAGAAAAGTCATATGACCAAGGATTTTTGCTCACATGCTGATTTGTTTGGTGTTTACATGCTTTGCAAAAGGACAGACAAATCTTGATGAATGATGAGCTTTCAGCCAGGTCACACCATATAGATAAAGCGACATGGGAATGATGTTTCCTCAGTAATGTGACCAATCTTGAAATACACCTACCTCATAACAGTCTTTATAGAGATGAAAGAAATGTTTTGTTTTTCAAGTTTATATCACCCTCCTCATGTTCAGTTACTTGCACCAGAATTATAATGCTCATATGCATATGGGCATATCATCTTTTTTTTAATACCATTTGTACATCTAAAGAAGGCAAAACTTTTAAAAGAAAACAAAACCCATTTCACGACCCACTCCCCACCTTAAATTTTATTTTTCCACAAGCTTGCAATAGCTATAACTCAGTTAAAGAAGAAGAAGATAGTCCAAAGCTGCATTTACAGTATCTTTATTTTTCATAACTGATTTTAGATAGTACATGTCATGGGTGGGGTTTCACACAGAAATTTTTCAAAACCTCAGTAAATTCAACAGTAGCAAAAGCTTTTTTGTTGTTTTTCAGCAAAACAAATCAAACTTAACATATTCAGGCATAGGAGACCGATAAATTGATAAGTCAGCTAATTTATCTTAAAAAACTAGCCAGAAAATAAAGGGAAATAATGAAAAAGGAAAGGAATAAAAAAAAAAGGAAAAAAAAAAAACACTGGCATAGTTATGAGAGAAAACCATTATTCCTAATCAGACATTTCTATAATGCTATTGGTAGTTACAGTCATGAGTTGTGTTTCTCTGATCACTGATTGACATCACTTTGTTATATTCAATTTGATGAGTTAAAGCTTGTCCATGAAAATACCTTCCATTACTATACACGCATCATAATTGTCTTATATATAATAAACTCAATCAGATGATCTTTCACCATGTTAATCTATTTTGAATGAAAGACAGAGACATAACAGTAAATAAATCAGGTCTCTCTGCTGCAATTACAGAGTAATCTTTTCTGCTGCAATTATAGCTTAATCTTTAAAATGACACTGTGTGCATGATCTTTGTCTGATTTCCCAATTGATGAAAGAGACAAGAAACATCTGAGTGTTATTGCCCTGTAGCTCAACTTTCATAACACATGGGTCCCATGTATGAAATAATGAGAGATCGTAGTGCTCAGTCCTGTTACTTCCCTTTACCAGAAAAAAAAAGAGGGATTGAACAAGCAGTGTAAAGAGGATAAAAATCACTTTTGCACCTTTGCTTGAAATATACACCATGAAAAATTCCACAAAAATTATGATGTAAAGACAATATTTTCTTCTTATTGTTATGCACGTAATTTTGTCAAATTTTTAGGTGACCAGTCTTTTGAATGACAGGAAGTAAAGGGATTTTTTTTTTTCTCTTTGCACTGCTTGCTAAACACCTTTTTGTTTGGCAAAGGAAAATGATGGGGCTGGTCAAAATGATCTCCCCCTACATGAGTCACAAGACATGCAGATACGTGGCAAAAAAGATTTATTATAAAGAAATAGGAATTTCATCATTAATTTGAAGAGACATTTCTCTTTCAGATGAAACCAATTTCTTGCATGTAATTCTTTCTCTCATAGTAGAGTCTCGATTTAAGCCATCTCCGGGAAATTTCGTGCATCTACTTTTAGAAGAGGGGCAGATATCAAGCTGCACTCGCTTGCATTCAATGATGGCGAATAGGAAAAAGTTAGTTTCGGGGCGAAGAGCATTTTGTTTTTTGAAAATGTTTCTAAGGAAGAGAGGGATCTCTGTGTAATACATGTATTAATTTTGGAGATACCCATGAACATAGATCTAGATCTATATCCCACTTATGGCTCTGATATCCCTTCCTCCTCATTGTTTTCTGTCTCTCACCGCATTAGATTCAGACTTAGACCTAAGTTGCATAAAATGTTTATTTGTTCGTTTATTTATGATACGGTACACGCACGTGAACTTAGGCGTTTTTTTTTTTTTTTTTCATTTGAAACAATAATTTCGCTCTAGACCAAAATTTAGATCTAGTTCTTAAATCAGGTCAAGACTAGACTGGATCGAGATCAAGATCTCCAATAATGGACTTTCTTTGCAAATCAGCAGCTTTAGATCTAAAGCTACTTTAACATGAGAGCTGAGATCAGCTATAAAATGTGAAATGTGCATAATGAATTAGTATTAATAAGCATTATTGTTAGTTTTTTTATACTGAGCATTTTCATAATAATCACTTTTCAGTTCAGATAATATGCTTTCCATTTCACCATTTGAGCATTGTGAGGTATGCTTATTTTCTCAGTTTTATGATACCAGAGGTGGAGAAAGATGAGAACTTATAATCGAGATTGGTAAAACGCAATTCTCCAAAGTATGACTTAACACAATGCTTATTCAACATACAGTCGAGTCCGCTTAAATCGAAATTACCGGGACCATCCTCATGGGTTCAATTTATGAGAGTTCGTCTTCTATTTTTGTTTAACAAGGGAAACAACTCCTGAATTACCTGTGAGCAAGGACTACTAAATGTATATAGTAGTCCTTGTCTATGAGATAAAAGTTGATGAGGCTGCCGCTTTCTCCACATGTTCCTGATGTTTTAATATCGTCGAGTGTATTGGGGGGAATGCCATACTTTTCAGCTATGGCCTTCTTGGATATCACACTTCTATTTCCTGCAGCATTTTCATTTCCGTCTCAATGGAAAGAGCCGTCTTCTTTCTCTTCAATTTCAATGGGTTAGAGGAAGCCATCACGTAGATCTAGTCTA
>JBCAUA010832254.1:0-14112 GCA_038406235.1 Peronia verruculata
ATGAACAGTGCGTCGCCCGGGGTCCACCTATCCTAAGTGGATAGGTGGACCCCGGGTATATATATATACATCATATGTAATTGTTCATCATCAATGATCGTCGTCCGGGGTCCACCTATCCTCTACCTTCTTTCACACTGCTGATCCATGTCTTCCTTGATCTTCCTCTTGCCTTGTACCCTGACACTCTTCTGTTGAATGCTTTTCTGGCAAGCTGGTGGGGTGCCATGCATGTCAGATGTCCAAACCACCTGATTATTTGGCGAGACATACATAGACCTAAATTACGTTTATCACGACTTATAGACGATGATGGCAATGATTCCGAATGAAGCGAGATTAAAACCATCATATGAGCAGTCTGAAGTAAATAGCTCCATTTTCCCAAAGGCTATCTCAGTTTGTTTATAACAACGAGCAGAGCACCCACGACATTAGTGATCAATTCAGGTGGTCCACAATAACTAGTAGAGAACCTACGATATTCGTGGGAGGACGTCTTAAATGTTAGTGATTGGCAAAGCGCCCACACGTTGATTCGGATACTCGACAAAAACATATTTACTGTTCTGTCTTGTTTCTCTTTCTTTGGGTGTTTGATTTTATTTTCATTCAGCTGTTTCTTTCGTTCTTTCTTTCTTTCTTTATTTTTTAAAAAAAATAACCCGTAATTTCCCGACTATTCTCCCGTCAGATAGTAGCCTAAATGGCGTGCTGCCGTGAATAACTATCGTAGATGTACACGACCACTCAATGGTTTTTCTTCCCGTCTTTCTATGTAGACTAAAACTGTGAATAGATAAATGCGTGCGTAATGTTTCGAGACAATACGAAAACCGAGGCTTTAAAAATAAGTTATTAAATCATGTCTAGGCTATAGCGTTTACATAAGACAGACGTCCAAATTATTATTTCTGTAGGTTTTAAAGACTTATCAAAGCAAATTTAAGTTAAATATAGATGTAGATTGTTCTAAAAATAAAGTGGTGAGAGCCTGAGCAAAAAGAAACTGATCTCTATATTAGTTACGATAAAAGTCACATTATAGAACCCCAACACTGGTTCCGTTCCTTCATCATCTTTAATCATAGATCCCACTGGAATATGAAGCTATGGTTTGCAAGAAAGCAAAGCGCTTTCTTATACTGGATGGAGTAAAAGTGCGCTCCCCTTTCTCACCTTTGAATGACCAGTTGTAATTCAGAAAGAGGATATGTGACTGTTTAGATAAAAAAAATATGTCTGTCATTGTGCCATATGTTAGGAATGACGAAGACGAAGGAGATTTGGGAGGGGGGGGGGAGATATATTAAATATTGTAGATCATCTTTCTATCGAACGTATGATAATTTTCAAATAGCTAATGAGCATCGATAATCCGTTAGCACCGAAACAAAAGTAAGTGATGCGTGTGATTATTTATTAAGCTTACTTTACTGTGGAGACAAGTGTGCAATTTACGAATGAAAAGTCATCTGTTTAGTCAAAGATCTTGCCGAAGCTATTGGCATTTGTACATACAGCACCACATTTCCATCTGTATTCTCAGGTGAACTCCGCCCGTCATCACCTATCTGACGCCTCAATCTCGTTTTATAGACAACAGCGGCAAAGATACACATGCCAATCAGGCTGGCCACGCCTCCAGAGATAGATGCCGCGATGATAATGGCAAATTTGTGATCGTCCTCAAAGCTCGTGCTGGCATGCTCATTGTTATTCTCCAAAGAGGATGCAGTTCTGTCGCTGAGAGAAGAGGATATTTTGCTATTCGTGGCTGAAGTTACCCGCTTCCCTGTGGAAACAAAATTCGTCTTAGTAGTTCCGCTACTAAAGACACTGGGTGTCTTTGATGGCCCCTGGGAGGCATTGACCCCATTAGAAACAGATGTCCCTGGCCTTTTTGCTGTTTTAGATATTGTTGTCGTGGTAGTGGTTGTAGTAGTGGTCGTAGTGGTCAGAATGGTAACATCGATTGTTTGTGAGGCAACCGTTTTGTAACTCTCCACCAAGATTGTCCAACGGCCGTTGTCTGTTTGAAATGAAGAACTGGGTATGGTTAAAGTAGCGGTGCTATTAATTGTGAACATGAGTTCGTGGCTGGCATTACTCCCGTCTGGCCGTACCCATGTCACATCAGGAAATGGATCACCCTCAACGAGACAGGACACAGTGACCTGTGCGCCTTCCTGTGCTGTGAGGGATGCTGAGCAGGAACTGACCTTGGCTGGTGAGCACTTCATATCGGTATCGGCAACGTTTGCGATATCCGTGAATCTGAGATTATCCGGTTTGTCACAGACAAGGCCCGACTTGGCGTGACCAGGATTAATGAATTGTCCAGGTAAATCCTTCAACCACTTGAGAGCACAATTACATCTCCAGGGATTGTATTCAAGTCGAAGCATTCCCAGCCCTGATAGAAGCGGTTTGAGGCCTTCTTGCATACCAAAGAGATCGTTAAAAGTCACGTCTAAATGTTTTAAATTCGTTAGAGTCACAAATGCCGCTGTTTCTAAACGATACAAATCGTTGCCGTGGAGATCCAACGTTTCCAGTGCCTGTAATGGTAGGAGAAGATCTTGCAGGATATGGAGACCAATATTTCCTAGCCTCAGAGTTTTCAAAGCCTTCAAGTCTTCAAAGGCATCTTGGTCTATTTTACAGCCTGGATTGTCTGTCAGTTCGAGTTGTTCTAAAGTTGAAAGTCCCGCTAGCATGGGCTTGGAAATGTGTTTCAGCTGGTTCTCTCTGAAGTCAAGAGATTTGATACTGTTTAAGCCAGAGAATGTAGATGGTGCAATTCCTTGGAGACTAGATCGACTTATCTGAATGCTTACAACAGATTTAATGTCAGTGAAATCGGAAGACGAAATAGATGGAATATTGTTGACAGCCAGCCCGGGAAGAGGAGAAATGGAGAGAAGCTCCGTGTCTGTAGGCAGATTCTGAGGAAAACTGCTTAAACCTGGGCCACACGTCACTGATTGTCCGTTGGTGGTCGATGCGCATGTGCAGGAAGAAGGACAGGCAGGTCTGACCCCTGAGATTGTGACGCAGACGTAAACTATAACAAGTCTATGCGCAAACATCATGCTATAGTACGGCCTATATTGCATGGCCTATTCAGTCACCAAACACTTTTTTTTTAAGGACTGCTACGAGCTCCCACGCTGTCATATTAATAGAAAAAAAGCAACAAAAAACAGCAAAGTCTATTCTCCACGTGTCCTTGTCAGAAAGAGTTTGTTGAATTTAACACTGTTTGTCATTGTGCTGACAATATAAATTATATCTCCAGTAATAATTGCAGTGTAGTTTGCAAATAAAATAAAGTCACATCGCCGTATGGGGAGAAAAAGACCAGGAAAAAAAGTTGAACGCTAAATGTATCAAACCATGATGATTTCCCATCCTCGCCAGCTACTTTTTGGATCTGGAACAGAAAAATTCAACATCCTTTTTATTTACACTTTATTAATATGAAACAAATGTCATGGTTCCTTTGCTACCGGAATTAGGACATTGACACTGAAGATTATGGTTCGCTGTTTTCCAATAACTGATCAGCATTACTTTCCGTCATTATGATTATTGCTATGAATATGTAGCTCTCATTTCATATGCTTATCTCCTTCATTCACAGGTTTACGAAATTAATCAGAAATAATATTAAGATAGCAATGATCATAACAATAATAATAATACATAATAATAAAATAAAACAAAACAGAGCAAAACAAAACAAAGAGGAGTGATGAATGTATTACAAATTTCCTGATCAAGCTTCATAAGCACCCCTTTACTAGAAGTTTCCCTCCTTCCTCCTATTCATCGCCCTTTTCCCCTCCCCATCTTCTCTTCTCCCTCAAGCATTGCTAGTTTTAATTATGTTTGTTAATGTTATTTGATAGAAATGTCTTTAAATTTATGGTGGACTGTCTACCGGCACCTATACAAACACCAGACAGTAGAACTTGATATGTTCAAATGAAATAAAATGATGGTGTTCGTCAGATTTTTGAGACGTTTTGGTTTTTCATCAGGACAGCAACGAAAAAAAAATGAAAAAGTAAATAGGA
The DNA here is from genome assembly GCA_038406235.1 of Peronia verruculata. Lineage (NCBI taxonomy): Eukaryota > Metazoa > Mollusca > Gastropoda > Systellommatophora > Onchidiidae > Peronia > Peronia verruculata. The sequence continues at coordinate 4,083 of JBCAUA010832254.1, forward strand.
TATTGCTGTACAAATAAAATAGAATTATAATCAAATGTTTCGATCGTTGTGTGATAGAACGTTTTCAATTTTTAAAAATCTCACTAAGACTATACATTTTTAAAAGAGTTAGACTTTTATAGTTTATTGTTATTATAATATGATAAGGTGTGTAATTCTATACCCAATGCATCATTAAAAGTTTCTTCACCTGGAATCCTTCTGAATACAAAATAATAATAATAATAATAAATAATAATAATAATGATAACAATAATATTAATGAATAAATAAATACATAAATACATAAATAAAAATAAAAGAAAATAATCATTACCAACCAACCAGATACAGAACAACTCCAATATAAACTACTTAATCCCAGTTTTGACTGGAGGGTTTTACGAGACATGCTCAAATTTCATGCACTCTTAGTAACCACTGTGCTGTTCTACAAGAACTTACCTTGAGGACAACTTCAAATCTGAGCACAGCCAGGTTACCGTCTTCAGATCACTAGATGAATATGTGACGTGTATGATCAATTTGCTGAATACCGTATTTAATTTTTAATCAGAATAGTGAGGCAATTGTTATATTACAATCTCACACACTGAAATAGTATGAAAACAACATAGGCTACAAACTGTGTAAAAATTTTTAGAGGGAAGTCAGTCACGGGTTGTAACAGACCCAAATGTTTTGTTATTATGCATATTTTACTTTTGTGGGCTATCAATATACGGTACGTTCACTTTGGATGCAAAAGTAAAGTTCACGCCAGAAAGTTTATTAGACGTATCATTATTGTTAGAAGGAATTACGCTTACTGATTCATGTCTGAATCCACATACCATGCTTTTCTCACTACTGGCGACAGAACCTGTCCCCTGAGTTAACCACACGCATTGAATTCCACCCAGTGGGCGGTCCAACTGCTCTAGTAGCACTAGGTACACTGGACTAAGTGACCACACCGTTCGATCTGTAATATTGTACATACCAGCAAAACACAGAATGATCACGTGACATCTGGAACTATACGCCCTGGCCGTAATCTCCAATTTTCCCAGGTGTAATCTTGTATTCTATCATCATCATCGTCGTCATCACCATTGTTTTCCATGACTTTTGATTCTAGTACAAGCGCCATTGTAATAATGAGTTTCGTGGCAGAGGAAACAATAATAATAATGATAGGAAAAGATGTAAGATGAAGTTCTCAAACGCTTAGTCACAGTGAATGTGGAAATAGATGTACAAATAACCTGTTATAAACTTGTTGGAATTGAATGCCTTTCTGTAGCATTTACTGGGTGACATTGAAATCAGGAAATACATCTTTTTTGTGTGTGTGTGTGTTTTTTTAATACACTACTTTGTTTTTTGTTGATACGTTGGTATCTTAAAATTTTGAACGCTACTCAACGCATTTACCGCATTTCTCCAAGTAGCGGCCAAGTTGGAAATAACGCTTGAGATCTTTGTTTCGGTGTTTGTATTTCGTATTTTTTAAATTTTTTTTAGTGTATTTTTTTTTAGATGGTGGCATTTATTCAGTTTACCATGGAAGTCGCTTTTTTCAGGTGCCGTCACATTTTAAAATTCTGTGGCCTATTAGTAAATGAACAATTTAAAGAAAAGTGTAGTAGATCTAGTATTTTTTTTTTTTTATTTTGTGCAGATTTAAAACACCAGCAAGAACAACAACAAAAGACAGACAAAAAAGTTCATTTGTGTTTAAATTAAAATCAAAAAGAGAAAAATATTTCATTCGAGCATATTTGGGGGTGGGGGTGAAAGGGGGGGGGGAGGGTAAGTAGGGACATAGTTTTGAGGTGTACACTTAGCCTGGTGTTAATGTTCCCTGTGTAGAGTAAGTACAGATTCCAGTTTCAGGATATGGTAGGCACAAATACCCCAGTGTGTTATTTCGGTCAAAATTGATGAAAGAGGAAGTACGGTAATAATATTTGTCTCAACTTCTCACTTCTGGAGTCTAATATTTAGACCTAGAATTAGTATCAAAACAAGATCAGATCTATCCCGGTGTCCCGAATCAAATGAAACGGCGTAATTTTGATTGGTCGGAAAAGGAGAACCTCCTGGCAGTAGACCACTCAGACAATTATGACGAATATCTGGTCGCAACTGTCACTGCATGATTATTTTCAGAACATTGATTGATTCCCAAGGTAGCATGTAAGTACTCAATTTTGTAAATACCGATTTTATTGTCAGTATAGGCATTTCTTTTGTTGTTGTTGTCTATTGATTCGATTAAAAAAAAGCCTGATTTGAAGCGTTAACTCTAGGCCTGCCATAGTTTATGACATCAATAATAATGCCGGACGAAAAACATTAAATAAAATCGTTGTTTGCAACGTAGACAGAAGAACAAATGATATACCGGTAGCAAACAAATACAACATGTAAATGTATCATTAGGCTTTTATTACGTGGTTGAGATATCAGAATTGCAAGAAACCTTTAGATTTATTGGTTGCAAAATGCAAAGAAACATGCAAAAATTTTGTTTCACTACCTGTTCTGTATTTCACTCTAGATAAGGAATTTGGTAAGAATATTTCTTGTATTCCTGTCCAATCGACCTGCTCCCTGTGCTATACCGGTATAATTGTCGTTCCTTGTTTTGAAAGGAAGGGATTGACTTCAATAATGCGATGGAGCTCAGGCCTTTTCAGGTACTCGTGTCAGCTTCTGAAAGGTAATTTCACTGCTATTAATAGAGAATATTTCTAAATTACACTCCCACTATTATGACAGAGCAGTCACAGATTCGGAAGTCCAAAATCGCTTTTCAAGATTATCGATATACCTTCAATCAACAATAATTGTTGTACATCAGAATGTTATTTTGACTATCTTTGACCTACAACATGAAGAGACATACAAAACTATTTCACAATTATTTTCTTTTTTTCGGGTAACAGAACAGTCATAATAGAGTGTGAAAATATTTTGCATGATATTATCAACCAATAACAAGGACAGACGGAGGTTTACCAGAACGAAAGTATTCATTCCAGCGGGAGGATCAGTTACCCCATGCCGGAAATTCTCCTTTATGTTCTTACCATAACGCAAATTCTCAACGCTGTGATAAATGTTGCCTGTTATTGGTGTCGCTGTCAGGATATCAGCGCAATCTGCAGCAGGAGTTACAAATGGTTAAATCTCTCTTAAGTCACTGCCCAGAGTATGGGTATACCAGAGATATTAATCATTTTAACAAAGTTTGAAGTGGGGAAAATTCATTCACTCCCACCTGTCCATTTCTGTAGGCAATTGTAGAAACCTGGTAGAAATAGTGATATTGATATATGGAACGCAACAAATGAATTCAATGTAAATGTTGCCTGTATAGAGTTAGTCCAGATTCCAGCTCAGGATATTGTAAATATTTGATTTCAGTCGAAACTGATGAAAGGGAAAGTAATATTTGTTTCAACAGTCTCTGAAAAGGGCGGCGATTGAAAAAGGCGTGATATAATTTAACACTTTGTCCAGATCAGTCTGAAATGAAAGATAAAATATAGTCTAGGCCGTAACTGAACGTCTTTGATCAACAATAAAATAGCTGATTGCATATATGAACGATCGATTCAAATTCCTTTAATCAAATCAAGACTTGGGGGGGGGGATGTTCTTTCTTTCTTTTCTTTATTAGAACAACTATTTCATTCTACAGTAGTACGCCATTTAAAACACCCTCAGCAGTTCACTTGCCATCATTGCTTGTAATTCATTGAATAACATTTGCAAGCACTAATTCTAATACTTTCCATTTCATCACAAACACAACTATTACCTTTCTAGTTGTGCTGTTATTTTCTGATCGTAAGAACATGAAGATAATGAAAAATACAAAATTAGCAATCTTTCTCTCTCCTCCTACTATCGTTCTATAGTTAGCGATATAGAAATTCATGATAGGAAGAAGAGTTACAAGTGCAGTGATGTCGAGTCACTAGGCGTACAACAAGGTACAAGTTATGTCTCACTTCACGGCTTAAAGAGAGCTCGAGGGGGTTTCTACCAATCTTTAGATAAGGCATAATGCATATAAGGAAGGTTATCATAAATCTTTAAAGCCACTAGAGGATCTCTTTGATTTTACCATAAGTAACTTTAACCCTAAATTGTCAATAGAAACCACAGTGACATCAAAGCTTTTATGATGATCAATGTAAGTGTTAAAGAAACTGCAGTACGCATATCAAAAGATCATGCAATATATATCATGTTACTAGATAATATTTAGTACGGGGACATATGCCAAAACGTAAATATTAATTATGTACTTTCATCAACATCAGCAATTTCTCTATAACGTAATTATAACTTCTTTAATTTTATGACAACCATGAACTTTACTACAACAGTTTTAAGAAACTGTTTCTTTCTAACTGGTGGGGGCAAAAATAAAAATGCTAGTCTGTTAGAGCACAAACGTAAATTCTCAGGGAAACAGTATTTGAATAACGATTCCCAATGAAAATCACATTTTTAACAGAAAAAGACAAGGAAAAAATAATTATGGCTAGGGTCTTTGCTGATTTAAGATTAAAAACAGGTTTCACCATGTGGTATCTTCTTTTAGTAGTTAAAATCGGGTTTATTACATCACCGATGAGGCTCAAAGTCGACACGGGGAATATTGTTAAGATGCAATCCAAGGGATTTGCCTGGACAATAGAGAACGGTACAAGATGAAGCCGTAAAATGGTTATCTTGTAAGTGGATAAGATCTTACATCTCGCAGTCGTCTGAGCAATTTCGTGGTGTAAAAACCTCAAATCGCTGGAAGGTCAGATACAGTCTATTATACGAGCTATGCGGTCTTTCCTAGTCTTTGGTATTGGTGTGTTATCTGTACTGGACTTTATGCAAAGTTTAAACAAACCGTGATATTAAGATTTAATCTTGGATAGTCTTAGGGGACGCATTAATATGGCACACAGCACCGTATGTTCGTGACTTAAATTTAACGTGCCACTGACGTAAAAGGAGAACTTGGTTCTCAGGCTGTGTAATAAGGAGAAACACATCATTCTGGTCAAAGCAGCCTTGTAAATGGATAGATAGCAGTGTGAGAGAATTTGTAGTAACTAAAGAAAGAGTAGGAAAAGAATACAGTAGAAAGAGTGGCGACCGTAGAGGAAATGATGGTGGCAGTAACTCCGTTAGAATAGAAAAGATAGCCCCCAAAAATTGTACAACAAAAGTTGGAGTGTAGCAACAGAAAAAGCAGCCAAATGGAAAGTAATAGTTAGGCTGTAGGAATAGAACATTACAATTATAGTATAGCAACAGAAAAGACCTTCCACCCCCACCCCCCCCCCCCCTCAAAGAATTAGCTACAGTTTGTAACAGAAAAAAGTAGCCAAAGAAACAGTTATAGCAATAGCGTAAGAACAGAAACCATAGCCAGATAAATAGCAGTCGCTGTAGTGTATAAAGAGAAAAAGCAGGCAGAAGAAAAGCAGTAGTTGTGGCATAAGAATAGAACATATAATCTACAGCTCAAGAAATACTAGTAGTGTCGCTATGAAAATTAGCACTGATAATGCTATAAAGTTGTGGCAGTTCCGAAAATGTTTGCCAACAGCCTTAGTCGTGGTAGCCATAGAGAAAGCACACGTAACAACCGAATTATAGACAAATAGTCATAAAACAATGGTAGAAGAAACATAATTTTAACAACGGTAGCAAGAATAAAAATAAAATATTCGAAAGATAGAGGGATAGTTATAAAGCAATTGTAGAGGAAATAGAATTGTGACAAAGGTAGCAAGAATAGATATTACAATTCGAATTATAGATAAATAGTCCTAAAGCACTGACAAAAGAAACAGACATGTAACAAGGTAGCAAGAATAGAAACGATAGAAAGAATCGTACATCGTCTACTCACTTTTATTTATTTTTTTTTTCATTAACTATTCAATTTACAATCATGACATAATGATTATAATATTACTTGAAGCATGAGTGTCATCTTTTGATTTGTACATGACAAGGATTGCACATTCTGAAATTCTTATCCGAGTAGTATCGAAACATGTCTCAATCAAGCAAAAGAACAATTAATTAATCTATATACAAGAAAAATATCGCCCTTTAGTTACAAAAGACATAACTTTCTCATTAAACAGAAGAAAACTTAATTTCGATATGATCACATAAATATTGCAGTAACATATTCCTCATAAATATAAGTTATTTAAAATTATAGCTGTAAAATAAGGTAACTTAAAAACTGGATTTTTGGAATAGATTGAGAATTATTATGTCATTGTTAGCTTCCACACAGGGCGTGTCTCTCATAAATGAACAAAACAGATCTATTTAAGAACGTTTGTCCTAAATTACAAATCGGAATGGAACTGTTCTAGTCATTGACAACTCCCAAATTAAAATCAAACATCATCGAAGCAAACCTGCATGCATGGCATCTTTTTTTTTTTTTTTTGTTTCAAGTTTCTTTCTGTTGTAATCTAAAAAGCTACAAATATCGTGAAGTAATTTAACCAATGAAAATCCAAGTTTTAAACTTCAATCAGGTGCATTTCTACAAATATCAGAGAATTGTTGATGTACTGGGCGCTGATGTCAGGCAACAACACATAACCTTTGTCCGTGGGAGGCGGAAGAGTATCATTGTAGAACTTGCCCATAGGGTTACAGGTGAAATTACAATCCGGGAACCACCAGCCCGCACCTGCTTCCTGTACACAGGTGTCTGTGAGGTCTGGATCATTGATGTGGTCCCAGGTGGAGAAAGCTGACATATGACTGAGAGACAGACAATCGCCTTGGGAATTACTGGATGAACTGATTCCTGCGTTATCCAGTGTGACTCGCAATGAGAACTTTCCAGTCTCATCGGTAACGAAAGCATAAGAATATTTATGTTCGATTACTTTGTCCTTAAACTTAATTTTGAAGGCTAACTTCCTCGTCGTGGAACTGTCAAGGAAATGGTGGATCATTTTCAAACCAATCCATCTACTTTCCAGTTGGTCGTTCACATTCCTGAAAAAGCCATTCATATACTCCGACCATGATCTGTTGAATCCCATATCCCCGGCATTCCGTAACAATACCGTGCGAACAGTAAATGCTGAGATGAAACACTCTGCAGCAATACTAGTTGAGAGAGGAAAAGGCTGCAAACGCATCTCATAATACCCGTACTTTCCGGGGTGGTAAGTTTGGAAATCGGTGCAGTTGTGTGCTCTCCTGTCACACAGTTCACCAACGAACTGAATATGGCAAACACATTTCTCTGAGGTGCTGTTCCAGGTGCCATTCACACAAGGCAATGGTTTTTTCTTTTGCTCTTTGACAAAGTGTTGAAAATCAGAACTTTTCACCGAGCACTTGTCTTGCACAGACAAACAAAGGGAGTGCAAGAAACAGGAGTACGGGTCACTTTTCTCCAGACTGGCTCCCACACAGGAGGCGTCCATCGAGCAGTGGACGCAACATTGGATGAGACTCTGTTGGGCAGCCACTTGTCTCATGCAGTTATTGTTCATGCGAGCTTGGGCGTCACAAAGTTCAGCCTCAGAAAATGAGTCCGACTTTTGAATGGCGATCACCAATGAGAATTTCATCATCAGCACAAAAACAATCTGTTTCACGATGGTTTCCATATCGCAGGGTTCACTCTGTTAAAGTTTTGCAAACCATTCAGTAAGAATACCTGCATGAAAAAAAAAAAAAGAAAAGATATTCAGATTATCAACGAATTTTCACATTCCGTATATCATGCTTGGATATTTAAAACCTATCCCGTTTGCAAAATGTATTCGCACACAATGAATGTATTGTCATGTCTCTACTCAACCTTTGGTTTCCAAGATAGGCTATATTGCGTAGGTAATGAGGAAGATTGAACGGTATTAGTCGAAATGTTCATTATTACAGCTATCAGGTGTCGTAGTGTATTTTTTGTCCATGCAAATTTAGTTTCTTTGTATAGGTATAACGGTTGAACAGGTGGCCCCATTAAGTTACTATATATGTTCTAGAACTTTTTGTTCTTTTGTTCTTTTTTTTAAATTACTATTTTGTCTTTGTTTGTTTGTTTACTATCGGATAGATAATCATTGACTTTTTCAATCAAAATCGGGCACTATGCATATGATGGTCTTCCTCATCACCCTATCATCATCATTATTCCAACGTCATCAGCAACCACATAATTATTATTGCATCATTAAGCTGTTTTCATTTTAATTGCCAAAGTTATTCGTTAATAATTGTTATCAACTGTCTCATTATTATTATTTTCATCATATTATTGTTATTATTATTGACTGCGTGAACTACCACTGACTTGTGCTGTTGTACTACAAAATAAGCAAAACACATCAAAGTACAGCTGTAGCATGAATGCTTAGCCTATTTGAATGTTCAAAAGACAAATAAATTAGGGAAACGTACCATACTCATGAAGATTGATACAAACAGGCAGACTCAGCTCATCATCTGTAGCACAGTTTGATTTGTGAGCAAACTGATCTCGCGTCGCCTGGTTATAGCATACATTGCGAGATGGCTAAAAAAATAAATAATGAACAATAATAGAATAACAAATTAACCCTTACAGGGTCAAGTGACAATCAATGCGCCCCTCACTATGCTTTGCATTTGGATTGTCTTTCCAAATTTGCACTTCATACAGCTACATGGGAATATTTTCGTCTTATATTGGTATTTAGGTCCCAACTGTTATTATTGAATACAAGTAAATAGTATTTAAGTAAAAATCGCATTCAGCAGTCTCTTCTGACACCTATAAGGTTAAAGCAAAGCAAGACAAAACGTATGCAAATATTTATCAAGTATGGAAAGGGGCGGGGCTCTCTGCTTCTTCATGAATGTTGATTAATGAGGAAATAAGAACGGCAATATTGAAAAGGCTACAAGGAATTTCCATTTGCCAGGGAGGCACGTTCACCTCATAACAAATATTCCTGTTAAAGAATGTGCTTCATGCTCCCATAGTGCACGGTCATTGTACTGGAACACATCAAATTTGCTCCATAGTTAAGACAAACGATATTGATGAATAACACTACTGATGCATCACGTTTAAGTGTTGGCTCTTAGTTGTTTCTATTTATTGTCATATAAATTTGTCACTCTTTCTTGCTCTTTCTTTCTCTGTTCTTTAATAGTCCGAACAGGCTCGGTTTGGATGTGTCGGATTCATATATAAAATAAAGACCTGCAGCGGTTGAAGAGGTTACTCTTGTTAGTGGCAAAGGCCAACAGCCATAGATTTTAACGTGTAACATTTAATCTCTCAGCGTGGATTGTTTATAACACTGAAATAATAGGTATGTGTATCATCTTTCTGAAAATCATTTCATTTCCCTGGTGTAGACTCTTCACAGTAAAAATGACAAATTTTAATCATTCGTTCATTCATTTGATCTTTTCCTCCCCTCTTCATTCTTTTTCTATCTTACTCATTTCCTCCTTCCATAATTACATCATTTATTCATCTATTCATTCAGTTATTCATTCATTCACTCATTCAATGTTTATCGTGACGACAGCATGATTTCGAAATTCAAAAAGTTTATACGGGACGTAGTTGGGAAAGTATGGTCTAATTTGCCGAAATTTAATTCCAGTTTGTGTTGTAACAGTGATCACAACTAAACCTCTGCATGTTTACTACATTGGCTGTCCATGCTAGCTTGTACACTGGGCGATTGATTCATTAAAAAAAAGTTATATTTTCTTCACAAATTATATCATGATAGTTGTCATAATACTGCAAGTTTAGTTCACTATGTTATATTCCTAACGATCACACGGGGAATAGGCGATAAGAATGGATTTTTCGATGGTCATATTGATAATGAGGTTTTCATTATTGCCCTGACGAAGAGTCAAGTTGACTCGAAAATTTGGCAGAGATCATCACTATTAAGTTATACATTTCTGTGTTATTTGTTTTTCTTGAATTATTTTATTAGTTACCGGTCTGACAGTTATATTGTAATTT
>JBCAUA010832265.1:0-14112 GCA_038406235.1 Peronia verruculata
GGTGTCACCTTTAATTTATTAAGATTTCTTAGTGTTTTTAAATTTATATACAATTTTCTTTTGTTTAAATGTTTAGTTTGAATAAAATGAAGTATATATATATATTGAGATTAAAAGAAAAAAGAGAGGGGCGTCTCTTTGTCCAGCCCGTGTGATTAATAATAATAATAATAATAATAATATAATAATAATAAATAAAAGATACTGGTTGCTAAGATCAGCATTTTGACTAGAGCTTGGGCAGAAGTAGAAACAACGTAAACCTAACAATAAAATTATTAAGTTAAAGTGGCGCAGACAAATTGTTATGGAATTTTTATTTCTTCATTTTCTGACTTGTGTTTGATTATTAAGTGAATAAAGGCTATTGCATGAGTGATTGTGAGTTGCTGACCTGACTAGTAAATGACGATTATCTGGCATCGGATTATTTCTCACGTCAGTAAGACTATTAATAAGTGGGATTTCTTTGATTTCAGTTTTTCTTAACTTACAGTGTTCATGCCATTGTCTTCAGTTCTGAAGCCGAAAGTGCTTCGTGTGGAAAACGACAGTAAAATGCTCTCTGCTCTCAGGATGGATAAACAAGATAATTTTTTTCTGTCGCTCTAGTTTTTGGAATGTATCAAAACTAGCCTGTTTTAATGTTGTTGTTTTTTCCCAGAAGTGCGATCTCCAAGAGTTTTCTACTGATTAAAGAGATTTTAAAAAAATATGTTGTCTCACATATAGTTGATATAGTTTTGCCTATCCCTTTATCGTAAATACGTGAGCACCAGCCTTCCATCACTGTGCCACTGATCAGTCTTTGCAGTGACAGATTTGCGGTTTAATAATATTCTTTGGAAAGTAGCGGAACTCCCGACGTAATGAGCGGGTAAATGGGAGTTAAATGTCAGGCGTTGGACAAGGAATTTGTTTCTTTATTGCCCTCCGCATCTTTCTATAGATGACGTGCTGGGAACGACGAAACCAGTTAGGCAGCACAGTTGATTTTGAAAATAGCGTTTAGGAAATTGACGTTTATGACATTTATTTCTGAGCCAGTATATATGCCTTTCATCATACTTTCAAGGCCCCAAAGTTACCAGGTCCTTTGTCCTTGGTGTGTTTTCCAACCACTGGCTGAGCTCTACCTAGGTTAGGACTCTACCTGCTCTATGGCTTTCAAATATGTCCAGGTATTATCTGTAATTTCTTTTTTACGGTTTGCTCATTCGGCAAGTAATTTCTCTCTCTCTCTCTCTCTCACACACACACACACACACACACACACACGCAAAAAAAAAAAAAAAGATCTGCCATTTCGATGTTCTCTCAAGATCTGCACTGATCTGTGTAAATATACAACAGCCATATTCCCATCCAGTGAAAACTTAAACTGGTGTTGATTCGTTATATTAACAAATGTGAAATCAAGTCAGTGGTTATATTTTTCAAGTGGTGTACATTCTAATTTACATGTATTTTAATCATTGTCCCAGTGCCAGCATTTTGTTTGACAATGGCATTGGAGAATCATTCTTGTATAGCTCATACGGATTGTGAATGGCAAGGCAGGACTGACCGTCGTGTGGTCGAGTTAAGTTGGTTTTACAAAACCTTATATGATTTGCCTCGTGAACTATAAAGACAGACGTTTGATTTCAGCCAAGTGTCTGTTGGCCCATTTTTATTGCTACAGCTTCGATTTGCTTCCAGTTCAGATGTTCCAAAATAGTTTCCGGATTTCATAAGCAGTTTTTAGTCGTGTCACAAAGTGTTTAAGATTTTCTTAATAGTAATAATTGAATAATGACAAATTAGGTTGGTCCACAGAGATCATTTTGATTTAATAGATTAATAGTGCAGTTTACATATCAGGCTACCCTAAATGAACAAAGGAGATATCACAGAAAACAAAGTCAGAAAACCAAGACTGACACAGTTAACTTGTCAGTCAATAACAGATATTGCAATAGGCAGTACTCATAAAACATTGGTGGTTTTAGTTATGAAAGGCATCGTAGGCGAAAAGAGACAGCCAACCTGAGTAGTTGCCATCGTAGTTCCAGTGCAGAATACAGAGTACCTCAAATGCCTGTAGAGACGAAAGAGCTCTGCTAGTTGTGCTAGTAGTGGTAGTACTAATGATTTCCACACTGTCGAAAACCATTCGAAAATGCTTATAGATAGGGGACTGGCAATAGTCCACGATGAAACTAACAGGAAAGGTAATTCTTCGTAATTACCATATATCCATTGGTTCAACGGTACCTTCATCTTTCAAAACTCTGTCTTTAATTTACGTCAAATAAACTGTTTAAAATCCATCTCCAGCTCGGGAGGCAGTATCTCGTCACATTTCCATTCCTTATGGAGCTGTCACAAAGAGGGTTGCGTAGTTTTCATGAAACCAGGAAAATGGAGGGAACTATAATATGTATGATGAGCTTTTAACACCATCAAGACTTAGTTCAATCACAAGGTTTATGTACTTTTTTCATAATTATTATAAGGCACGTCATGATTTCCCTTTGATTCAAAGCATAGTTCAGTTGTTTTTTGTTTTGTTTTAAGCAACATTTCACTTATGTAGACAGAGCTAGCTTCATGAGAAGTAAAATAAATAGATTCTAGATAATTTTTTCTTGAAGGCAAAAAGCAGAATTTCTCACTTTCCGCAGTTTCCTAAAATGAAGCGAAAGTGCCTTGGGATTCCTGTGAGGTAGGGTTTTAGAATAATATACACACGTAGGAAATCAGAAGCTGAGCATGCATATCCATAGATACAATTTAAAAAAAAAAAAACGTAAACAAAATAAACCATGTAAGAATTTTATAGGGGAGGTAAAGAAGCATGGCGTTGTTTGGTATACTTTCTGTCGACAGGATACAGATCAGAACTATTACTATTGTTCAAAATTTTGGTCCGCTATTTGGTTATTATGCACTAAAGAAAAAGATGTTAATTATGGGCTTTGGGTCAATGCATTGACATTCCCCGTTTCAGTGCCACCAAGTTGTGCCTTTGATAGATTCAGAAGCTCCTGTCCCCACTTCTTCCCTCTCCCGCTCAATTTTAAAACGCCTAATCACTCATAGGCACACATCTTGACCCCTCTCTTCTGGCCATGGAGAAAACCTGACTCGAATTGTAGCGAATGGAAATGTGATCTGGAAAAAAAATATTATCATAATCCAGGATAAATGAGACTCCAACTGACAATGTAATTGTGAAAAGTCAAACGATAACGTTCGTGTTGCTTTTTTTCTTCTTCTTATTTTGTCCATCGAAGGTTCAATTGAAAAGAGTCATTTTCCTCATCTATGCGAGCAATCTACCCCCCCCCCCCCTGAGCCTTGTCCACAGGTGACAAACAAATTCATGTGTCGCCCAACAGCCGATACAATAGTGAGCAAAACCATTTTGCATGATGGTTGTGTAAGCCTTGTAGTTATAGATCTAGACCAAACTGAACAGTTAATGCCATTTACTTCTAAAATAGAATATATATATATAGGCTAAAAATGTTCAGAAGCGCATACAGGTGGGTCACGGTCGATACAGGAACTCAGGAAGTCAAAGGGCCAATATGATGTTTAAAAATGTTCCTTGGGCGAGAGTGGAGGGTTTTGTTTGTCGTTTATTTCCTTTCCAAAGGCGTAGGTGACCAAAACTTAAACACTTGAAAAGTCACCGGAAACACAGATGGCCACGTTGTGAGCTATCACTTGCACGCATACTGTCCACGACACGCAATGGGAACATCAAGGGTGAACCGAACGGTGGCAAGAAATAATCCATTTGAGACTGGAACACTTACAACAGGAGGATAAGAGCGTTGTCATCTCCGAGCTAACACCGAACAGTGTATTTAAAAAAAAAGAGAGATAAAGATAAAGAAGAGAAGTGAAAAGAAGAAGTCACTGAGGAGGGAGTTGAAGGAGAAGAAGTACCACGGTAATGACAATAGGAAGGGAAGGGTAAGAAGAAATAAGGGAGGAGGAGGGAGAGAAGACGTATAAAATAAAGAAAGAGGAAGAGAAAAGTCAGAAGTCGAATAAAATGGAATAGAAGAAAGAGAAAAAGGTAGAAGATCTTAATGAACAGGAGCAGAAGAAGGAACAGCAGACTGAAAAAGAGAAGTACAAGAAGAAAAGAAAGAAGGGGAAGGAGTAGAAGAAAAGACTGAAAAGAAGGAAAAGAAGAAGAAGATGATAAAGAAGTAGAAGAAAAGGAAATCGAAGGAAAAGGCGGAGGACAAAGAAGAAGGCGATATCTTTGAGGAGGAAGGGGGAGTTTTTGAAGAGACAAAGGAGTTGGAAAACAAAACAAATACGAAACAAAAACAACAACAACAACAAAACAAAACAAAAAAATCGAACACAATCAAAGTTACGAGGATTTCCTCGAATTACGTTCACGTCAGCGCAACTTTGATAAAATATGACCTCGCATGGAAGACGGTTGGGCCCCCGGTTTTCAATTTTCTCCCACCATCTTTCCGGGCAGTTTGGATGGTAAGCCTGAGGTGTCGCCGTAAATCCCGGGTCTCATGACATTCCCCAGACAAACTGGCTAACTACACAAAGGCTACCTGCGCCACTCACAGCCAGCCACTTATCGACCGAGCTGAGTACCGAGGGGCATAAGGTGTAACTTGTAAGATGGTACAAGTTCTAGATCTAGGCCTGTCTTTTGACACAACCAGCAGCAGCAACAATAATAATGAAAACAGCGATGACCATGACAACAGCAATAGCAACAACAACAATAACGACAACAACAGCAGCAACTTCAACATGAATAGCAACAGCAACAACTAAGTGACGACGGCTACAGCTATAGTAATTTATTACAACACAACATACAAAACGTTACTCATGTACCTGTAGGGATTCTCTTGACAAAATATAATCAGGGGTTTTGTGGACAACGCCTGGTGGCCGAAGTCGGGGGAAAAGGCAAGTGAGTGTGGAGTCAGAAAAGAAGGAGGATTAGATGGGGCAGATAACGCAGGTAGATTCAGGGCATGTAATTTAAATACAAAGGACTGAAACTGGCACTGATGACCTGCAGCATGAGGCAGTCTGACTTCAAGCTTAACGCGAGAGGAAGATCCCGAATACCCTGGATCGACGGTGTCAAAGATGTAGCCTATTAGGACAAACTCCCTCCCCGTTGAGCAAATTTCGATTAGTCACAGATAGCCGACTATTCCCTCTACTGCGACGCTCATTGACACAACAGCAGAAGAAGAAAAGAAAGGCACGCGCGCGCACGCACGCACTTACGCACATACGCACGCACGTACGCACGCATATACACACACACGCACACATACACACACACACACACACACACACACACACACACACACGGAGATGAAAGGAGTGGAAAGGATATGATTAACAATATGTCCAGAAAGAATTGCAAGTGTATCATGTCTGTGTTGTGTGTGTGCATGGGTGTGTTTGTGTGTGTGAACAACATACAGCATTCTTCCTCCACCTTCCTCAGCACCTCCTTTTTTTTTGTTACAGCACTATCATTTCACATCCTTGATCAGAGCTTGATCTATCTCTACGAGATCCAGGACATAACTGAGGTACTTCCACAAATGCCTTTTCTTCAACACAACTTAAGTACCGATGTATCACAAGTACATGTATTTAGAATGAGTTCCCACAATATTTAAAGACATGCCAATCCATTGCAGCACTTCTTCTTATTTTAACAATGCATTTTGCTCACAAGTAGATCTAGCTCTATGTCTCATGGGGGATCGCACTTCGACTTTCTCAGTATGCCTTTGTAAAAAAAAGGCGTTTTATTGTAGGGCGTTAGATATTTGGACATATTCAGGATCTGTATGTGGCGCTAATTGAATATGGGCGGGATATAGCAGTAATTGATGGCTATCAATCTCCTAATGCAGGCATAGATTTTTGGAAGAAGAGAGTTAATCTTATATTGATCCATGCATATAGATCTAGATCAAACAGAGTGAATGATAATAGCATACCAAATCCCGTCTCAGTATTTCATTATTAGTCTTCTTCATCCACGTCGTTCCTCTGATAATACATTATAAGTGTCAAGAGAGCGATCTAATCAAGACCTCACTCATCATTTTTGGCTTAAGATTTGCTTTCCAAACAGCCCAGTGTAGTAACTGGTACTCATACAGTATAGATGTAGGATATAAAGTGGCATTGCTTCACGTTTAAAGCCGTGGAGATAGATAGGCATCATGGGGCTCATCTCTCAATGGATTACTCAGCATTTATTCTAACCCTAACTCCTAATAGGAATAGCAACAGCAACACAACAATAAAGACAAGAGCGAAGTACATATCAGCGTTAACAACATTGGCAACATCAGTACCAACAGATAGCATGACTGGAACAACAGCCTTCAACGTCAAAACAAGGCATATCTGGAAGGAGCAAACGGTTCAACAATACCCATTCGGTGGCTGAAATGTCCATACACAGAACCGGAGCTAGGACTAAAAAAAGTGGATTCCCGAAAAAACCACACGCATTTATTCACACTTGTACTATCACTAGTTCCTCGGTCTGGTCTATTTGTTCATTACTGGTGTTCGTTTTATTCGCATCCTCCTTTTTTCTGACCTCGCACGGACATGAAAGGGGCGTGAAGAATTAGTCAACCGTTGGATGCTTGCGCAAATAGGCTGAGTGAACGACGTTGAAAGAAAGAAAGGAGCCATGCCCGTAAATAATTCTGTGTTTTCTTGTTTTATTTTATGTTGTGGAGGTGGCGAAAAAAAGAGAGAGAGAGAGATGTGGGAGATACAGCTTAGTGTTGTTTGTTTGTTTCTATGTATTAATTTAATTTTTAAAAAATATTCCAGGCCCTAGCATTTCGTGTTTGGTACGGAAATAAACATCTTACGAGAAGGATATCTTTGTCCAGACCAGGGAGTGCAGAATTTTAAAATCACCATTTATCATTGGCATCCAATGAGTACTGCGCTGTTTGCACATGATTGTGACTTTTCTAATTGATCCCGTTTGGCATTTAGATGGCGGATACAAAAAACTGCAATTCGTGAAATGTCTCTCCCAGTACTAGCTGAAATAGTAACTAAAGTGGTAACTCGATACGCTAGAATCACGATTGAGGAATAGGCCTTTTGAGTATGAAAAGCTGACAATTTGGTCATCAGCCACAATATTACATATGTGCAGCTTGAAACTGGAGTAAGAAAACCAGTCCGATGGACTTTGCTCGGTGCAAAAATTGGGCTGGAAATGCGATAACGACTTGTTATAAGATTCCAGATTTTTCCCCATTGCACTTTTAGTATTTCATAGCGATTCTGTTATGTATGATGTCATCCAAAATCATCACTCCACAAAATCTCTTAAGTTGATAACCCCGATTGAAAAACCTGGCATGTTTCAATTTTAAGTCATTGGCAGGGGAAATTGAGGTATTTATATATACATGTATATATCTCCATTCAGGGGAAATTCTGGCAAAGTAGTAGTTACGAGATCTGATACGATGATTTGATTTATGGTCAGTAGGAAATGATTCAACAGGTAACGTACAGAAATCGATCAGTCCGAGGATATTAGATTTGTCCCAATATAGCAGAACGTCAGAAAAACGTGAAAAACATTTAGAGAAATCATGAGAAATGGTTAAAACTTAATACATATTATTCCTATGCTGCGCTCGGCAGATGGAAGTGCGAGAAGATGAAAACCAGTTTATCACATTAGTCACAAGTTTGCTTCTTTAGTTGGACATTGAATAACAAAAGCTATGAGCTATCATAGAACCAAACTCGTTGATCCCAGATGTTCAAAATAATCCCCTTATTCTGTTGTTGCCAATTGTCGTTTTACTTTAACTTTTTTTTAAAGTTTGTGGATACTCGAATAAACCCTAGATCTGACTCTACCTCTTATCCTAACCATTACCATTACCTGTAACGTAATCCTACTCCTAAATCTAATCCTAAATTGAACCTGTCATCACAATCTTCTTGAAGCTACTTGGCCAGATATGGCATTCCCTCTGTTGGAGACTAGAATTAGGCCTAGAACCTACAAAGCATATTGTAATGATCCGAACCAAATCAAACAATGCAATTTGATTGGCCGAAAAGGAAGCCCTGGTTTCAGTAGACCGCTGACTCTGTTTTGACCAACTGGTCAAACAATATATATGATATATAATACCTATAATAGTTTGTGTTTCAACATCTCATTATAACAAAGATTTCTCCATTGTTCTGGCGCTGTGCCCCTTTTGCTACCATTCCTGTTGTGTAACGCCATTTATGTTATGTAATTCGCAATCATATTATCAAGATCGGCTCACCATTATCTGATAAGTCATCCAAAAAAGCCGTGGCGCCTCTTCAGTCAAAGCGGATAAGCGGGAGAAATTTGTGCTTCCGTTACCCCATTATTGTGATGTAACTTTGTTATGTTAGATAAATGCTCTGATACCTTGAGCATTATGTCCTTTCCCATGCCCTTCAGTGACTTTCTCGGACAGTGAACAATCTAGAGGTAAGGCTTTTATGTAAACGTTTCGACATGCAATAAGTTAAAAATACAAACAATATTTTTTTTCTGACTTCATAGCCAAAAATGTCCCGGCCAGCGCGGTATCGCTCACTTTGTCTCGCGCCCAGGGCAAATGAGTCAGAAGTCGATCGGGAAGATTTTAAGTTACGTTGGTGTTTAACAATTTGCAAACGGACATACCAAAAACGTGTTTTTTTCCCTCACAAAACGAAAGTTCTACCTTTTCTAACCTGAAAAGAAAAATTGGACATCTGAGTCGGAAAATAGTTTAAAACAGCCATAACTCGCGAATGACCAAAATGACTTCCGACTCATTTGCTCTTATATTATCACTTCACTTGTTAATGTTAATTAGTCTTGTTTTAGGGAGCAGTCTACTGTTCACCTCAAGCGATTTTTGAATGCCAGTGTTTTTAGACACAATCTCAGTGCTCCAGACAGATTTTGATTACATACACCCTTTCCGTTTTGTGGTTTTTAATGTACGTTGACACGGGGCCACTTAGTAGATTTGCCGGAGTAGTCGTCCTGAAGGTCGATACAGATTTGTTCCATCTTTTCGTAAAGCGACGAATAATTATAGCTATCTGATCACCTCAGTTTTCTTGTCGAACGTTTAAAGCCCAATAGTTTTAAGTGATACTGACGTGGTTTCCAGAAAGGTGTTATTAGAAATGTGGTCTTTTTATCTGACAACTCGTAAAATAAGACAAAATGTGCTTAGGACAATGAAAGTGTGGACTAGCAAGCACTTCTGTAAGAAAATTAATTTGTTCCTGTCTATTGACATTGCATATATATTATTCTGTTCACATTTTGTGAATTAATGGTTAAACCAACTTGTCTTTACAGCACCAGCTTGCCCGAGAGGACACATACAGGAAGATTGCCTTCTTCATACAGAACATGGGACTATTGTATTCGGGCGTTTCATTTTTTTTTTTTTTTTACCGTGTGTCAGAAAAGGATTGTTGCTCACCGGAATGTGCACTTGTTCATATCATTATCACCCACTCCTCAGTAAACGATCCGTTTTTTAGAACTGAAAAATAGGAGACGATAATGTTTTGTCTACCAGACATTTTCTCCCTGTTTCTGTACTGTCAGTAAACAAAAGAACGACAAAAACAATATAATATTATTATATACAATATATATAGGCTACGAAGCTTAGGAAAAAGCGACGCGTGGATATGTTTGACACAACA
This sequence comes from Peronia verruculata, assembly GCA_038406235.1. Taxonomy (NCBI): domain Eukaryota; kingdom Metazoa; phylum Mollusca; class Gastropoda; order Systellommatophora; family Onchidiidae; genus Peronia; species Peronia verruculata. Next base: position 9,766 of record JBCAUA010832265.1, read on the forward strand.
AACGGTTGACTGAACAAGCGGTGAGCAGGACGGAGCTTACAGTTGACGAGCAATGTACAGGCATGTTTGAAAACTGTCGAAAAACCTGAAATCTGTAGGAATGTGTTCCAACACTGTGGGAGATAAGAGTTTTGGTAGTGTGCGCCCATGTGCTAGGCTGTTGCTCTTTCTGATAAATTTCGAACATGTCGCCTTCTCTCTCTCTCTCTCTTTCTCCTTCTCTTTCTTTCGTTTGTTTGAAATTGTCTCCGACTTTCCTACCTGAAACTAGAACAATTTTCTTTTAATGCTTAGGAATTTTAAAAGCTGTCTTGGCAATGAGCACGAAACCACTCACATGAACAAAAGACACAGTGTTGTATGTCGTGGTATTTTTTATACTTGTCCTAGCTCTCACTCATATAATTGGAATTAGATTTTTACTAAGTTTTCATTCGGTCAAACCAGGCGCAAAATGACATGATTCAGAGTCACGATTCTGACATACTTTATGTATATAGCAGAAAATTGTCTAAAAGAAAAAACCGGTCGTTCGCGACTTGAACACGCTCATCATCTTAACGTTTTCAGCTGTTTGACGTTGGCAAACAGTTGTATTTTTGTCAACCCGATCTCTCTTGTCACAAAGACACGCATTGTATTGCTTGTCCTCTGTTATCTTACATTGTTTTTTGCATGCATTCCACACATTTTCTTTTTTGGTTATTTGTTCAGCGTTCCTGTTCTGACATTGTTATGGCCCAAAACTGTTTCTCCCATAACAAGACATCGAGATGTGGTTTTATATTTTTTTCATGTCTCCCAGTATTGTTTTTAGTGTTGTTTCTTCTTTCCGGGCCCAGGAAATGCGTAGCTTACGTTTCAAAATTCACAGAAAAAAAAATCACACACACTCAAAAGAAGCTTTCCTCTGAAACAAAAAATACTTACAAAATATAAAAAAGATACGGCAGAAAAAGCAGAGGACGAGAGAGAAGAAGGAAGATGAAACAGGACCAAAAAAAAAAAAAAAATGAACCTGGGCAGGGAAGACTGAGGAGTATCAAAGATGGCAATGAATGTGTTGTACTGTTAGGTACAGTAAGGTGACCACTTTGAGGAAATGACAATGGTAGATGTCGAGAACTTTGAAAGTCATTGACAAGCACCAAATTCCTTGTTATCGATTATACAGTAGTAACCTCGGTCTTTCTTCTTGCGTCTTAGCGACTGTGACATTTCAGAAGGATGCGGTGCGATTTTATATAATAGTAACTGTCATTATGAACGTTCGCCGTTGCAGTTCAGATAACATTTTATCACATCGCCCTTTTTCAGAGTCCCGGCAAATTGTTCTTATTTATGTCTACTTCCAACATGGCTGATAAGCTGATTCACAGCTCAGTGTTTAAATGTCGGAGAAGGGCAAATCTGTAAAGGACAAGGCTTAGTGAAATCTGCAGATGCACGAGAATACAAGTCTCAAGCCTCAAGGCAAGATACTTCTTCTCGTGGAATTGAAGTTTTGATAACTTTTTTTTTCCCAGTGTAGAAAAGATGATATAATTATTGTTTATTGCCTTTCCTGTCATGTAGTTGATGGTAATATTGACCTCTCAGTTAAGGTGTCAGTCTGTGTCTGATATCTGCGAGGTGGTTCTGGCCGTTTTACGCTGCAGTGAATAAACAGTTTAGTCGCGTCTTACAATATTAATATAATAATGATAATAATGATAATATAATATAATAATAAAAGATAATATAAAAGTGTAAAATGTCAGCATCAGATCAACAGCCTTTTCCTTGGAGATAACCTACCGGATAAGATAGGTGACAGACTATGCGAGAGTTTTGTTGAGTTCTGGAGATTGGCAGTCACTGTGCATTAAAACTAAACAAAACAAGCCAACAACAACAATAGGATAGGAGGAACAAACACAAACAGATAACTTGAGGTAAAAGACGCTACGCTCTCCTTACGCATTTCAAGCAAATGCGGGCTAATCTCAAGCTAAAAGGCACAACGTTGTATGTGGTTTAATCAAAAAACGAATTTGGGTTCTTAGAAAGAAATATTCGTCCGTGAGACTGGCGCTGTGATTACATTCCAAATGCCCGCAATCCAGAGGTATTCAGATAATGAAACAGTAACCTTCTCTTTAATCCGCGCCTCCCACGATCACTCCATCTTCATCACTGACAAGTCACAGTACCGTTACTATGCCTTCTTCACCCAGTTTCGCCACAGATTGAAACTTGCCACGACAGATTACCAGATCTGTTTCTTTCATTTCACCTGCTAAAGTGAGGGAATTGGGATTTTTTTTTTCTGTATAGAAAATAGTTATGCTTGAAAAAATGTAATCACGACCCCCACACATCCTATTTTTTTGGTTTGTTTGTTTTGTTTAGTTTTTGTTTTCTTTCATAGTAGTTTGTAGAACAACTCATTTTTTCTTTCTATGGTTGTTATTTCTTTCTTTTATTTTTTCTTTCACTCTTTCTGTCTATTTTTCTGTTTATTTTAGTTCTTTGTTATTTGTCTTGTTGAATAATATAAGATGTTATAGACGAATGAGAAGGGAGTAAAATTTGTGCACGAGAAAAGTCGAGAAAGATCCTCAGAATTGACGCTTCAGTGTTATGATTATATGGATCGGATAATTTGTAAATTATGCTAACAATGATTATTATGTCATGGATAGAGAACACCGAAATATAAACGTAACTAATGTGCAGAGCTAGGATTCCAGAATCCCACAATCCATCGTCTTAAATCTTATACATGCTTATGAGCCATGACCCCAGATTATGAATCGATATTGTCTGTGATTGACCTTCCGGGTCGGAAAAATATGGTGATTTACTGGGTCCCTCTGAGCCTCATAAAAAAAAAAAACGTGGTAGCCTTGCCTAGCATTCTTTGACGAGCAAAGTAAAAAAAAAAAAAAATGTTTCTGGTAAAGATCAGACATCATAATTCATCAGACTTCATAGTAGACCGAGCCATTCCGAGCAACTGCAAGGGACAACCTTTACATCGATACTATACATATGTTTAGGTTCGCCCATGAGAAACCTATTGGGTCAAAGAGAAGGAAACTTTCGTTAAAATGACCGCAAATTCGGAGATTTTAGCAGGCAGTGGTTTCTTTAAACTGAAATGTGTACAGAAATATTGTGATTTTGATCATAATTCTTGGTTCTAATGATGCAGAAAAGGCTAAAGTTTTGTTTTGTGAAAAAACGGGTATCTTAGTCGGAAAATAGACTAAAAACGGTCGTAGCTCGAAATCGTCCGACGCGACTCATTTGCCCTGGGCGCAGGACATTTTGATGTTGTTAAACTAATTACGAAAGGTCAATGTTTGTATAGCTCTAGTTCTCGCCTCTACGACGACATCGAAAAACAAGTGGTTTTAGATTCAGAGTCACTGTTTTTATGTCAGCGATCCCATAGATTGCGGGTTATCCACAACCGATGTGACAAGTTCATTCAGCGTGGTCAATTTTCCTGCCTTATCAGCTGGATCATAATGTTACTGTTCCCAAGAGAGAATTTTTTTTTTTCCTATGAGTAATTTTACAATTTATCTGGAAATGCATGCCACTTTTAGCAATGCTTTAAGTCGCCATACGTCAAAATTCATCGATACTTTCCCACGCGGCGCCTCGGAGTTATAAGTAGGTTCTCTGCTCCCACCTGCAGGCCCGCCAGCTGTGGGGTGTCTCCCATGGAGTGCCATCTTCGACATTCCAGGGGAGGCATCTCTTCTCTCTCTTCTTGCTCCTGACTTCTGTCTCGTTTTCTTTCCTTTCTTCTTCTTGACGTGTAAACGTATCTCACCGTGTTTGACACAATATAGCCGTAATCGTGCTGATGTGTCGTTAAATCCCAACACAACAAACAAACAATCATTGATACTTGGCACCACAGCATTTGGATCTGTAGACATGAAAGCATATTACTTTGTTCCATTAAAACATCAGGACTATTTTCAACTTTAATAGTTTGTTCAGTGAAAGAAATAACATTAGTTCATGATTTTATTTTTCGTTTTATTTTTTGTTTAGACACAGTAATTATTATTATTGTTGTTATTATTTTTTAATCTACATGTAGCTTACCTCACATCACAGACGCCATGATATTCAACAAACTCACGTATCACAATATAACATCTATCTAAACATTTCATATTTAGCGGGAGAACACATCTATCGGCTGATTTCATTTACACTGCACTGCACGACTAATCTATTACAATTACAGAAAGAAACAGTGTGAGAGGATAGATAGATAGAGAGATAGATAGATAGATAGATAGATAGATAGATAGATAGATAGATAGATAGATAGATAGATAG
>JBCAUA010832276.1:0-14110 GCA_038406235.1 Peronia verruculata
AGAAGACATTAAGCCAAAAAAACGTTTTTCGAAAAATTTGTGGGTTACGAGGTTTCATCACTCCACCAGCGATATACAATAGCCACCTCATTTTTTAAAAGTTTTGGTGATTTGAAAAGAAATTATAGTTATTTGGTAGTGAATCAACCCAGAGTGCTTAAAGAAAAAAATAAAAGTATTTTGTTGTTGTTGTATGTGAAACTATATTCAAAGTATCTTTTCAGTTTTACATGTATTTCTGTTTGTTCATTTTGATTATTTCTTGTACATCTTATATGTAAATGTGCAGATCTATTTGTGCCCTGAAAAATGCCCTCATTATTAATTGAGTGAAGTTTAGAATAAACAAATAGTATGTGCAGCTATCTTGTGGAAAGACAAGGTTAACATTAGAGCAAATCTTTCCATCAATTTGGCTTTTGTTGTTGGTGTTGTTGTTGCTGCAGTGTTAACAGACTTCATCGCAGCATATTCGAATTTTGATAAATTATATATAGAGAGAAGAAATTAAATAATAATGTAGAACATATATATGGAGGCGTGACACAAAAAAAAAACCAGGCACTGGCCAAATTATGGGCACAAAGAGTTATTGCTATCACACTAAAGCTTTGTCATTTCCTTTTCTGTTATCAAAAAAAAAAAATGGCTTTATCTTTAGATGAAGTTGAGGTGTGTTTTGATAATTCTCATTGAGGTCATGTCATGAAGTCAGAATTTTTTTTGCATTTTTAAGTAGATAGAGAAGGCTTTTATGCCAGAAAACAATTTGCTGTGGTCGGCTCAGATTGATGAGTGCTTGATTTCATTGTGTTGCTTCTCTTGTCATTAGGCTTACTTTTAAAAAAAATAATTATGTGATTTTTCCAGAATGCTGATGATGAAGGCTCACCCCGGCTTCAGATTCCTGCAAGTCTGATGTCCATCTACTGTCCACCTGTAGCCAGTGATGTGAGCAGTCTGGTCATTCATGCTGCGATGATGCGAGGGAGCAGTTTACTCAGGCAGGACAACTCTTTGACAGAACAGCCATGACATCGCTGTGCTAGAGCTTTTCTCACTGCCCCCATATGGCATGTCTTCTCATTATCTTGAGCTGTCCCTCCGGCAAAGGAATGAGACTTCCTTCCAGTGCTTTTCTCTCAGCCTGTGTGGGAGAGAACTTTCACCTCTGCCACATGAGGAGTTGAATCTCCTGAGAGATCCACCACCAGTTAAATTTTGTAAAAATTGCTTGTACATAGAATAGGGCAACTTGGTACTGTGTCACCTATTTTATGTAGGTCATAACATCATGTTTGAGCTATCTCGCCTAGATCAGTCTAATGAATTCTCCCAAGCGAAAGGCCAGCCTTACTTGTTTTGATGTTGTGCACAACTTTTGGACCAATGTGAAATAACTGGTAGATCTATTTAGTAAAATACGGACACAGTGTGGAGAAATTTGCTCAGTGATATTTGTCTAGTGTTGAACTTTGCCTAGCTAGGTATAAGGGGCATGCTCACCTGGGTGGTCAGAGGTATAATCTTAAGCTTGGTTTAATGGGGACTTAGAACTAGGCCAAATAGAATCAAAAATACAAGAAAAAGCAGAAATGTAAACCACCATAAGTGCATAGCTGCCAACCTGTACGGAGTACGGAAATGTGTATTTGCCTGAGAAAATATACGTATTCTGGTTTTCTAGAGTGGCCAAAAGCCGGTAGGTCTACATGAAACAATCAAAGGTCAAAAGTCAGCAAACACAAGAATGTGTATTAACCCATTCGACAAAGTGCCCCATGCATTTTCATTGCCGGTATACCCGTGATCGGGGATATGTCTAGATTTAGCTTTTTTTTTTTTTTTAATGACTGCTCCCGAGAACAAGTATGGAAAGTGTTTCTAGTCACAGAAGAGTGACATCCTGTTTACAATAAGCCGGAAGGAGCACAATTTGAAGAAGTTTGTGTTTACAATCGAAGTTTTTGTGTGAATTGAGCCAAGAAAATGTCAAAATGAAAGATCAGCAATGAAGAGGACCCAGATAGTGAGATAACTTGGGAATAATTTGGTGGAGATTTTGAAAATAATGTGACAGTGGCCTCCAATAGTCATAGTAAGAGTGCTGTTGGCGATCTCGGAAGTGTTCAGAGTGCCAGCACTGAGGACGAAGAGGCTAATCTTGGGGATATTAGATGTAGACCTAGATGGAGAAAAATAAAAGGATACCATGCCCAGATCCTGTGCCTCCTTTTAGTGTTGATAAGTTTCTCAGCAGAAACTCATTTCTAAAGACTTTGAATTTTTACATAGATTGTCTTCTTTCTAGAAGACTGCAGAAACTGGTATGATCCTTTTTGAAGGAGCCTTTCATCCTTTGATTTTTTTTTTTGGTCTAGTTTTCATGTTTTACTCTCTTGTGAATGGGGGTTCCCACACGGTGTGTACACTTGGCACGGCCGGAATCTGTTTTTCTTTTTGGAAAGGTTGGCAGCTATGGGTTTTGTTATTTTGATGCACTTTGAACTCATCTCATACCATAAAAACAACGGATGGGGCCAGAAACATACTTCAGTGCCCCAAAATGGAACCAAAACTGCATGACGAAATGACAGTACACTTTTTTTTCTAAGGCTTTTTCATTTCTCCACCAGTTGCCTTCAGATTTGAACCATACATTCCATAGCATGTGTTTTAATAAAATTCATCACCTTTTCTGAATTTCATTTCCGTTTTTGAAGGAAAATCGGATATTAAGTGGGAAATTGCGAAAAATTTACATCTATCAACATACTTATTTCAAGGATTTATAAAAAATATTCTGGGTATATAAACAAAAATAAAGGTATTTTATCTTTTACATAGGATTTTATTATTCATGTGCAAAATTGCACAGTATTCCATTTGGTACTCTAGGAGCCTTAGGTTTTTGAAAAGAGCAAATTATCAAAATAAGAAAATCCAATGTGGCGGCAAAGGGATGCAAATCAAATTTTTGTTCCACACTTTTCCTCTTTATTTGGACATGCTGAATATGGTTTGAAGAATAAAAAAATCCCTAGTTCAAGCATTAAAAAAATTGAAAAATCACTCACGTGAGCGGCACCGCCCTTAACCCTGTCCCACAATCCCTCCCACCCCACTTTCATTCTTCCTCTCACACACACAGTGTCACCTTCCCTCACCTACGTCTCATTAATCCAGGCTTAGTCACTGAGTAAATAAGAAGCTTGAGCCAAACAATGGAATGTGTCAAGCGTGAAGTCAATGTTAAAAATTTGAATAGTGGAGTGTTAAAACAACAAGGCTAAAATAAAAAAATTGTCTCTTATCTTCATGCAGCATTGAATGATCAGTTCCGAAAATCTACCCGTGTGTTGCAATGCCTGTATTAAAATAAAACACGGCTGCTTTATTTTTGTAACATTGAGTTACTGCCACTCTTGTTTCAAAGGAATAACTGTACTCAACCAAGGATCAACCTGCGTTCCAACTCAAGTTTAACCGTTTAAAGGACAATTAAATGTGCCTCTGTTGTGTTTAAAGGCAGCAATTACTTCTTAGCCAACTTTTGTACTTTGTTAAATGCATAATTTTGGTGCACAGATGAAACCTAATAGTCGTGACTGCTTGACTGTTGGGTAGATAACCTGTGCCACAGAGAGCAAAAGGTCCCTTTACTCCACACGGCTTTCCTTGGTGTGAGATTTAAGGAGGCTGATCTTTAGGGAGGGTACATGTCGGGAGGAGGGCTCTATTTCCCATTTATGCTTTCTATATGTGGAACATGTCATTGGGTATATATTTCTTTGTGAAACATTATACCAGGAGAATTTTTATTGCGTCTTGTGAACAGACGTCCTTTCAAAAGTGTGAAGTTTATTTTTTTTGGTAGAGAAGTTGTAAAATAGTAAGAAATGGTGTTATTTTGTTTGCTCTCCATTTACTGGGACCATGTTTGGATATGGAATAACAAAACGATTTAATTTGTGGAGTGAAACAAAGGTGTCATATCATAAGGTACATACGCTTTCATACAATCTGTGCAAAATAATTCTTCTGCCTAATTTTTCTGTTTTTTTTTTTTTTTCCCCCAGCTATCAGACAAGCCATCTCCAAAGCTATTGTCTCCTACTACCAAAAGTGTAAGTATTCAAGCTCTACAATAGCCATCACTTCACCAGTGGAACATATTTGAATACCAGCTGTGTTTCAAATCTTTGATAGCAAGAGTGTAGTGTAACTTTATGTTTGGTTTGGTGAATACCTTTTTTTTTTTTTTCGTACCTGTTTGACGGATAATAATTGTTTAGTTGGTAGAATTAATAGGTGTTTTTATTCAGTGTTTCTTTTTTTTTTTTTTTCATACAGCAAACTTCTCTTATCTGACATCAAACTATCCTTTGACATCTCCCTCTGTTATGTGTGCTATAGTTAAAATTTGTCCACTATTTTAACTTTTACTTTTAAATGATTTTAAGTATATGACCCACCCAGTGTGCATTTCCACCTGTGAAAAACTTAAGCCAACAGCTTTAGAAAAAAAGCAAAGGAGTTTAATTCAGTACTTTCACACTTTACAAGGATCTTTGCAATAATATAGTATGGATAAACTATATTTGCCCCCAAAAGGAAAATCTATTCACAGTTGATGCGATTCTAGTATCACATTGAATTTCAATTGCTGTATGCTGTGAATCAAGCATGATTTATTTGTGCATCCCTTTTTTTTTAGTGCATTCTTTCAACGTTTGCTATTCCACACATCACCATAGTGATTATCATATTGGCCATTCACCTCAGCCCCATGAAATGAACACAAAAGATTGCAAATAAAGGGATTTATACCATGGGGAAAGAGGTTTGGGGGGGGGGGGGTTGATGAAGTAATGTGATACTTTTTCTAACACAGTTTGTCTTGTTATCATCAATACGATGGTCTTTACTGTGCCACACAAAAGTAGAATTCATAAAAGTATCAATGAAAAAAAAAAAGGTCTCCTATAATTAGGTAGGCCTTTAAGAGATCCTGCTTCCTGGCACGGGAATTGCGGTTGGTGACTGGAATTTTATTAAAATTCATCTCTGTTCATCCTGTGCTAAAAGTTAAACAAAGTAATATGCAGGGACGAATGTGGTATAAAAAGAAAGCTGAACATTTCTTCTTTCCAATGATGTAAAATTTATAGTGATATAAGAATTAAGATGCTGGTATGTTTTCCCGATTTTTTTAAAGAAGGTGTGTTGCACTGCTTACGATGCGACTGGCCAGCATACGATGCGACTGGCCAGCAGAGGAAGTTTTCAGAATTTTTTGTGAAAACACTTTAACATCCCTGTATAAATCAGATGGTCTGTGTTTTAAATTGGCTTTAATGTTGGCTTTCTGGATTCACTCACCAGGCTCTAGAGGATTTAAAAAAAAATTGTTCCAGTCTATTACTATTACTGTATGATTTTTTGTTTTTACATTTCAGATGTAGATGAGGCTTCTAAGAAAGAAATCAGAGATGTTCTGATCCAGTACGACAGATCCTTATTGGTTGCTGATCCCCGTCGCTGTGAGCCCAAGAAGTTTGGTGGCCCTGGTGCTCGTGCCAGATACCAGAAATCTTATCGTTAACACTGTGGGGAGTTGTATACTGTTAGTAACAATAAATGTGACCATAATTTATTGGACTATTGTCGTGATATTTATTGTCAATGAAAGATGTGAGCTATGAAATTTCTGGTTGGACATATAAGTCAGCCTAGTGTTTGATTATTTATGGTGAACTTTTAAAGTACGGTCACCACATATGGGGAAGAATTTAATATTAAATTCAGTATAAACTTAAGTGGATTTTCATTGCCTCTATTTTTGTAAGAGTACTGGTAATCCAAGTAAAACGGCAGATCAAATCAGGTGTCATGTCCACCAAACTAACATTTTATTTAGTACAGTTATTGGTTTTCTTACAATTTTTTTGTTTGTTCATTATTCATAGACAAAAATGTTGCGCCCAAAATCTGATTTGTAACAGCCTTTGATTAAAAATGCAATGTAAATTTGACTAAGATCATGCAGTCATTGTATTAAAAGAAAAGAAAAAAGACAACACATTTCACAATGAGTATTATAGTGTAACTATTTATTCAATGATTCATGACATGTTGAAAATACTCAAATTTTAAAGATCCTGTATTATTTAATGCACTCATTTTTAGAGAAATATTGTACTATTTTTATCCATTTTTAAAAAATTCAAACACTTTACAATGTTTGTCCTGCTTGCATTCACTGAGTCAAAACACATACAGAATTCATCTGTGCTGAATTTGAAGAAAACAAACATCTTCTACACCAATACTTGGATGAAATCGAGACTTGAAATTCTTGCCTTCATTTACACCAGAAGTAACACCACTAGAACTTAAATCATATCTGAATTCTATAATGATAGATCTTGACTTACTGGGACAGTTAAGTTTGTTTTAGTATCAAAGATTTCCGAAGAAAAAAAATCTGCATGCCCTCAGTAGGCTACATGGATGGATACTTACATAATATTATTAATATCGACTGATCGGAACTCAGCTTATTTCCCACTAGTTTGACTGCTGCTTGACAACTGTATGAAATTTCCGAGCTAGCTCGTTGTATAGAAAATCATTTTGGCCAAAGGAACTGAAAAAAAAAAATTGGTCAAAATCCACAGTTCTCTTAAATAATCTGTAGTGAAGTTGTCAATTATATAGCTCTCTAGCCGCAAGCAACAATTGTGACTAATCACTCAAAAGCAACAGTATTTCTGAGTAGCCGATTAAACTGAAATGTACATGTACAAGCATTTGTACAGTGTACCTAGGTGTATCAAGCAAAATGTACATAAACCAAATGAATACTGATCAACGCAACAAAACCACGATAAATATCCATACAAGCAGAAAACATTTTCAAAGCAAACAGATGTACTAAATATATAAAGGTTCCTTTTGCAATGACTAAAGCATCAGCACCACACACACAACATCTACATGTGCTGCTTACGGGGTCTATGGTAAGATCATGGACAATTCAAAGCATAGTGCACCCCAGTAAAATTTGTTCAATTCCACATGGCTTGGAATTGGATATTGGAGGAAAAAAAAAAAAAATAAAATCCGCAGGACTATCTGTTACTTTGCATCAGTTTCATACAGAATTATCTTTGCCTCTTAAAACGTAATGATGAGCAGAGATGGCGTGTATTTGATGAAAATCATGTGCTTTATTGCAATTTTTACCAAATTTTCAATAAAAAAAAAAATAGTCACTTGCTCTGGTCAAACCATTGCTTCGTCTGCCCTGGTCTGTCAAGGATTTACACATGCCCATGTGACTGACACCAGGTGAGAAAGTGCAAGTGGTGATACATCATGTATGTCAAATTTTGACAAAAGTGGAGGTTCTGATGATGCGTCACCAATTTTTTGATATCTGCCAAGAACAAAACTTTAGACATCCTCGAACCCTTGCATTTAGACATACATGTACTTGAATACATGTACATACATTTGTTACCGGTACAGTTTACATGTATTTAATTTTACTTTTGTTCTTTTTTTAAATTTGATAGAGTAGGCAGCACGATACCTGTAGTATTGGTAAAGGTATTGTATGTGATATTTAAAAATAAAAAAAAAAAGAGAGAGAACAATTAAACTAACACCATTCCACTCCTCAACATACAGTCAGGCATGACAACAAATGGCAGCTCTCTGTATTGATATAAATTCATGAGGAAGGACTAGTGGCTGTTACCAGGGTTTTAATTTCATCCACACAGAGGACAGATTTTATCCAAGACAAGATCGCCTTAAGTATAAAAACCACATCACACCGTAGACACAGTACAGACATGAGGCATCTAGAGCAGCAAAACATCACAAAATATGCAGAGATTTGCATGCCGCAAAAAACAGGGGGTGGGACGCAAAATGTGCCAGAGACTTTGCTTGTGTATCTTCTATTAACTCATGTATGAAATACATGTCTTCAAATGCAACTAACAACATTCACAAACCATTCATCTTTCATTTCTTGCTGGTCTGGTATGTCCAGGAACCAACTGACAAGCCCTTTCTTACTTAAGGTAGTCAACAAGACTTTCATTTCAGTTGGACTTGTCTGCTAATGCTTGACAACAATTCACATATACATACAGTGCATGTATGCTGACTGTTTTGTCCAGTTGGTGTTTTACTAGTACATCTGGCTAACTTTTACTTTTAGCTCTCAAAGAAGTGAAAAATGAAATAAATGCAGTCTATACTCATGATGACCTCTAACTAGTATGCAGATACAATATAAAAGCAAAGGATCTCCTATCAGACAGTGTGATTTAAATTTCTTTCACAACTCTAGATCTGAACTGAAAGGTAAAAAAGTGTCAGAGACGGTGGCAGCTACATGTACAATGTAGTTAACAATTAGCTTGTCATACATTGAAATACATACATGTACATGTAATAACTTGAGGTGTCTTCAATGACACTATTTAACCCACCTCCGTAAAATACTCCTTTGATACAATTGAATCATATATACAATTACATGTATAACAACAGCTCTACAGTAATGGCATCCATTGGATATGCCAAAATGCAGCTGATGTCTTCTGACATTCCTGAGCATGAACAGCTTGTCAGAGAATGTCTCTAATATTGACAAAGAATTGCGCCAATAGGATTACATGGGCATCTCTATATGATAAATCTGGAACAAAACCAATAAAATAAAAAGGCTTGTGGACTTCAAAACTGCTGCATATATAGGCTACATATGAAATTTGGCATACCAAATTGTTGCAAGTTGGATGTTATTTTAAAAAAGTGACAATAATTAAATATTAAATTCGTGGAGAATTTGAACTGAATTCTACATTTGATACAGTGAGGCATTACACATGCGTTACTGTTCCTCCGCTTTCATTCAAAGACTATCCAAAACAACAAATACATTTCCTTCGACTAATATTCAGTTTAATCATCCAAAATACCAATCGAGGTGTGCACACTTGCCATACATTTTAAATGGCAGGGCAGTATTGGACTGTTCTTTATTGAAAAAATCTCACATGAAGGTTATGGGTTCTCTGCTAGAGTGCTAGTGCACATGTAATTCAATAAAAATATCATGGCCTAGCTGACCAAATTAAATGATTTGCTCTTTTGCAACAAGTTTTATTTTCAATGACTGAAATATGCTGAAAAAGATTCATTATCATATACCAGTGGTGACATTACTGATATATACATCTACCTGATGTCATTCTAGGTGTGGACTTTACACAACTGGCATAATTTGATGGATGCAAACTGAACTGTAGTAAGATAAACATAAAGAAGATTCCCTTCACTCCTTACAATATTAAAACATTATTCACAATACATATTATCAACTTGCAGAACTCTCCATGTGCACGATCGACACTGAAATTCATTAAGCTGGCTGGCTGTGCGACATACATTTCAAAACAATAAACAAAACAGCAGTAAAGAACATCCTTCAAACAAAGGAATAACAAAGCAAATAAAAAAACAGGAAAGAGGAAAAAGCTCACTGTGCTCGGGTGAGAAATAAGCAAAATTTGTACAAAGAAATCACTTGCTCACTGATTGTAAATAGATAGTCGATTTATGCTGTATCACCAAACGCTGGTGTATTCACGTGGCCAAGCCAAATAGTTTAAAAAAGTATACATGTATTTATTCTCACTCAGTACACAAAATATAGAATTTCTGTAACAAAACATGCAACATATCATAACTTACTGGTAGTGGTAGACATATCTCCCTCTAAGTCTACAAAAACATATATCTACAACTAAAACAGACTAAATTACCCTAGCCACATCTCCAAACCAAACTGCTCTGTATATATATATACCTGTGCAAGACTTATTTTCTTTTCAAGACCTACAGAAGTTCTGCAATATGAAAGGAAAAAATACATATACCTGTTTACTGATTTTCTTTTCGACATTTCACACCTTTCTCTCAATAATGTGTTTTAGGTCTGGTTTTGTTGAACGGATTATGACACTGCCTTTATTAATTTCTTAAATTCGTGGCATATTGATACTGTAGACTGTTTGCGGCAGTATTTGATAGCAAACACTATTGCACTTACAGATATATCCATAATACACTAAGATTCAAGTTTGACTTGACCAGTGCCATATTTTAAGATAACTACTTTTGTGATGATTCGACAAAAGTTTACATTACCATTGTGATAACTCATCAGAGTTTCAATATCGAAAATGCAAATAACCAACAACAGAAAAAAGAAAAGAAAAAAAAATAAGCATTGCTATAGACATCTCTCTCAATCTGGACCATAAGGAAAAGCACAGAGAATTATTTTAGAAGGGCTCTTATTTCATCCTTTTCTGCACAGTCTATGTACGTAGCTCCATCTGGGGACTTGCCACTTTTATCTGCACCCTGAAAAAGATTAGAAGACAAGATAAGATGAAATAAGCTTATCTCGCCTCCCAAGGAAATACCATGGGCTTGCTACTTTTATCTGCGTACTGAGAAAGGCAAGATAGATAATAATATAATACAGTGGAGTCCGCTTAAATCGAATTTGCTGGGACCGGCCTCATGGGTTCGATTTATGAGAGTTTGTCTTTCATTTTTTTTTGACAAAGGAAACAACTCTTGAATTACCTATGAGAAAAAAATAAATATAAAAAAAATGAGGCTGCCACTTTCTCCACATGTTCACGATGTTTTAATATCGTCCAGTGTATTTGGGGGAATGCCATACTTTACAGCTATGGCCTTCTTGGACAGCGCACTTCTGTCTATTTCCTGCAATATTTTCATTTTCGACTCAATGGAAAGAGCTGTCTTCTTACTCTTCAATGGGTCAGAGGGAACCATCACATAGATCTAGTCTATAATAAAATGAAGCTAGTAACCGCAGGCGAAACAGCATGATGTAAAATAAATACTGACAAGAGCTAGATGTCTGTACCGCTGTGCAGTGACTGTAACACAGGGGCTAGGCGCAACCCTTAGGATATCTACACACAAAGCATTATACATGTAATAGTACTGTATATGCGCCTGTTTGACCATGCCTACCTGTACTAATACTATTGAGGCCCTGTGAAGATGCTTGATTATTGATCAGCATCACTGCTCCTCGTACACTGCCTCTCCCTCCCTCCCCCCACTTCAAACCGTCCCTTCTGAACACATGGCCCACATGAAGCCACGGCACGGGGCATATTCACAGTACATTATGCAAATTAATTGCCTGGTTCTTCTCGCACCATCCGCGACGCTGTCTCCTTTGTTTGGGTGGGAACCACGTGAAGTGAACAAAAGCTGATTTTTACCTTTGGCGCGGCGCTGATGGGTTCGATTTCACAGAAACTCATGGCGATGGCTTTGCATTATGGGCACAAAGAGGAAAAAAAAATCTATTGGTTCGTTTTTATTCGAATTATCAGAAATTCGCATTATGGGAGTTCGGTTTGGGTGAACTCGACTGTATGTGAAGAAAATAAACTTTCTCCTCGAAACAAAATACACATCAGTCTGGGTTGGAAATGCCTGATTATGAAGTGAATTATACAGGATAAAGGAAAAAAAAAAAAAAAATGTACACTAATCTGACATAACTTGAAAAAAAATATTTCTAATATTCTAAAGGTCGATGTGACACAATAGAACTTTGAAAGAATCAGACATGAAAACCAACTATGTGTCGGGTGGCAAGCCTGCTCCAGGTTTCACTGTAAAATAATACTAGATACTGTGTGCCAAACAGTGAACAGTTTGCTAAGGTTGTAAATTTCACTAGTGACTTTGATACCCATCTGGATGCCAATTCATCTACGGCAATGGAGCGACGATACCATACCATGTAAAACAAGAAGAGCACTCAGATATTGGAGGATGTAAGATTACCTTTTCCAGTAAAAGTTTGACGCTTGCAGTGTGCCCCTCAAAAATAGCTGACAGTAAGGGGGATATGCCATACTTGTCTGTGGCCTGTGGATGGAGGAGAAGTTATGGTACTGTAATCTTGGATCCATATTTTGAAACTGTCATGTTGTAAGCATTTTGAAGAGGTGTCAACCACAGTTAAGAAAAGAAAATGTTGATGGTGTGGCCATATGACAAGAGCCAATGGCCTGCCAAAGACCATCCTCCAGGGGACAGTTCAGGGTGGACAAAGAGGAGGCAAACAGAGAAAGAAATGAACAAGCAACATTGCTGAGTGGACAAGTAAGAGCCTTGCCATGACCCAAGCCCTTGGCCATGACCATCAGATGTGGAGTCCCGGAAAGGATTAAAGGACTAGTGAATCGTGAGTGTTGTAAACTGTTCTAAGACTCACTGTTTTTTAAACGCTGAAATAGATTTTCTATGTTAGATGTAAAATTAAGTGTAACTATTGAGGAAGAAATTCATCATTTTTAATCTCATTATTTCAAATTTCAAGCACTAGAAACCTGAATTTATTATAAATAAGAGTAACATAATCTCATCAGACCATGCAGGATTTTTTCAGAGTTTTCCCATGTTATTTCTTTCAAATGAAATCAGTGAAAGTGAGTTTTTTTTTTTTTCTTTCTTATAACACTTGTTTTTGTGTGTCTGACAAAGGGAAATAATCCCTTAAAACAAACAAACAAAAAAAAAAAAATCCTTTTTCTTTGACACTATGACAGCCTCCATACTTGAAGGGAAAATTTTGAGGAATGCGGTACAGTTACGGATTTGGTAAGCTTTTCAACCTCCTGATGTGGCGGTTATCTCAGCTGTCAAGGAATGCAAATGAGGCACAACACAATGAAATCAGACGCTGGTCAAAGTGAGGCAACCGGAGAAATCACGTGTTCTTCAACACTGAATGAATTTTGATAGCTAATTTTGTTTTTTCACATAACCCTTCCATATCAATCTAACAATGCATTTCAGAGTTAAATTTGTTGAAATTGATTGAATAAAAGCCCAAATATAATAATTTAATGACATGGCCTAGTAAGGATTAATAATGACTAACACAAGCGATGGGCCATTTTCTCACTAAATTCACCCGCATCGTCTGTAACTGCTAACATCTTAACTTCTACTTAAGGTAAAACAAAAACTTTTTCATCCACAGAAGTGAATAATCTTCACCAGTGATACCAATAACTTTATAAGCTCAAAATTTGATGAGCCCCTAATTTTATCGCCGTCACATCTCAAATGATACTAAGAAATGACACTAGCACTGGGAGCACTAGATTCGTTTTATCACATCCCAAGTGGTATGGTACTGAGGCCACTGGACTTTGGATATACAGTTTTTTGTTTTTTTTATTTGTGTTTTTATATGCAAACAGGGCAGGGTGCACTGGAGGAAAGAAAAATAACAAAATTAAAAAAAAAAAAAAAACTGGACCTACTATGCATTTCCAGTGTTGAAAACATGAAGCCTTACTAGGATACTTACATTCACCTTGGCACCTTTGGAGAGTAAGTACTCAAGGACCTCTGTCTGCCCGTAGTCAGCTGCATAGTGCAAGGGCAGGCGTCCCTGAATCTCCTTGTTGACATCCACACCCTGGGGACAAATGATGACATAGTCACTACAGAAGCACTTACTTCTTCTTGGAGGTTTGAGGATAAAGCTTAAGTCAAGTGTAAAAAAAAAAAAAAAAGCACACACAAATGCCTGAGCTGACAAAGTATGGCACTGAAATTCAAGTATACATAATTTTAAGGAAATGTAAACACGCCCAAATAGGCCTACTAATTACCATATATACATGTATATATACATATGTACCTTTGAGGACACTGACAGTGATAAGACAATGCACACACATGCAAATTTTTGCTGTTGGCAGTTGAGCTCCAATAATGATGCAGAGAGGAGGATTGTGTGATATGTGATGATAGGTAATTGGTGACAGTTGAGCTCCAATAATGATGCAGAGAGGAGGATTGTGTGATATGTGATGATAGGTAATTTGTTCAGGATTTTTCAGCATAATATATGTTATGTCATATTCTGAACTAAATATGTCAGAGATGTCAAACTGTTTTCACAAAAAAGTCGGGGAGGGGGGGGGGGGGGGGGGGGGGGGGGGGG